>MJUU01028214.1:0-34018 GCA_002080025.1 Modiolus philippinarum
ATTTTTGAATTTTGAATTTTTTTTATTAGAAAAAACTATAACCAATAGCAGTTAACTTGAAATTGCAAAAATGTTCAGCATACAAAGATCTACCCCTTTTAAAATTTTAAAGAAAATCTAAGTACTCATGCAGGAGTTATTGCCCTTTATTTATCTTTTCTTTTGTAATTTTATACATTTTGCCTTATATTTCAAAAACGATTCGAGATAGAGGTTAAAATTGAATAGCAAAAGTGTTCAGCTATCAAGAACTACAATTTCTACATATGTTCAACAAATTCTCATCTCATCCAAGATGGCCACCCACGGGGATCATAGTTTAACATAGGACATTATGGGAAAATGTTGTAAATTGTTTCCTCTGGAAAACCGTTTCATACAACTGTATCAAGTTGAGATTAACCAGGCAGTCATCAAACAAATGTATGATTTAGTACTGATCATAAATCTAAAATGGCCACCACTGCCGATCTTAGTTTAACAATTAAAATATATTAAATAAATATTTTAAAATGCCCACAATTCCACTCAAGAGTTTTAAGTGTCCACAAATTAATACTGGGTCCACACAAATTTTGGGTCAACACTTGTATACAATGTAACAATACGGTAAAATCCTGTACAAGTCCGAGTCAGTTACGTACATACGGGGTCTGCACAATATTTGTTCAAGTATCCGAAATGTCTTTCTCAAGATGTGTTCTCAATTTATACCATTATCTGAGTAATTCTAAATATGTCACCAAATGTTGACAGGCGGAAAATAATCACTCATACAAGAATTAAGTTAATTAAATCAAATGTTAATTAAATAAACAGTGCCGAAACCTTAATTTTGATGAGCGACAGGTGTTGCCCAGAATATTAACATAACAAATTAAATTTTAAAATATCGAAATTGAATTTAGGAAATTTATGAAATGTTCAAAAAGATTGTCGGAATTTACACTACGACAGTATTCTTTTTCACAGTATCATCAACATATTGCCTTTGGATGAAGATGTTAGGGTAGATTAACACACGAAACGAAGTGGAGGGTGATAATTTTTTCACCGAGTGTGTTAATCGCCCTAACATCTTCATCCAAGGGCAATATGTTTTTTATTATACTGACTGCCGAGTTGCAAAAGCTTTAAAAAACATTACATGTAACATGTTTTTTTATATTCTTTCTGAAGTGGGAATAATAATCGGTATACTTCGTTCGGAGCGGGAGTTAATTTTCAAGATCGGCAAACCTCGGGCTGAGCGTGTGTTAATTTTAGACATTTACACCCGTTGCGTTGCTAGAGATGGGCGGGGCTAAAGAAAGATTAGTAAAAATTAACAAATGCCGCTTGTCCAATGAAGTTAATGGATTATGAAAGAAATTTTGCATAAAATATAATAAATGTATTTGTTTTTATATTTCTTATTTTGTAAAGTTATTGTGTTTGTACATAATATACTAAGTATTTAGCGGGGTTGTCAGGTACGGAAAAATTTACAATATTTGTGTATAAGTAGTAATCTTGTATCCAGATAAAAAATCTTTGAAATTCTATGTAACTATGTCAATTATTTTTTGCAGGTCTTGAAAAATAATTTGTGTGCGTCCAAAGTCAAGGACCAACTGAGTTTGAGCTTGAGGATAAAATTTTATCGAGATTACTGAGGAATTTCTCTGTAATGACACACAAAACTGTGTTTTTACTGATTCATGCCCTCTAATTATGGTTAGCCATTTACTTGGTATTGATTTCATCAGTTTTGTATATTCTGAAAACCAATTTGAAAGGGAAGAGAGTTTGTTTATTATGTGTACTTGGGAAATGTTCCCTTGTTCATCTAATAAATCATTTACAAATATAATTTTATCTTTAATCCATCTACTATATATTAAAGATTTACCCCGGAATTTCATATATTTATTTCCCCAGAGAACCTGTTGTCTCACACCTCTAAATTCGTTTGGTTCTGAAATGTTTGAATTATTTATTTTTATCCAAGTTTTCACTATTTGTAAATAAAAGTCTGGTAGTATGTCTTTTATTCCATCTATTAGGTTTATATTATCAAGGTTCATATTAAATAAGATAAAATTTAGTTCAAAATTGTTAAAATAAAAACTAGGTATTATTTTCCAATTCGAAGAAATATCATTTGTATTTATCAGTTTTTTTACCCAGTTTACATGTATAGCAGCAATATAACTGTCTATATCAATCATTTTCATGCCTCCATTTTCAAACTCAGAACATAGCACTGTCCTTTTCACTTTTTCATGCTTATTATTCCAAATAAATTTATATATCAATGTTTTAAACTTTGATAAATAATAATTATCAAGTACTGTCACAGAAGCAGCATAAGTTATATTGGGTAAAACAAGAGATTTTACTACTGTTATTCTCCCCAACATTGTTAATTTTCTTTTAGACCAATCATGCAACAATTTTTCAGATTTGAGGAAAAATTTTTCAGAGTTAAGTTTATTACATTCCTGCTTATTATGACCAAAGTAAATTCCCAAACATTTAATCGGACCAGTCGACAAATTTATATCTCCAAACTTTTCCCTACAATGTTTCAAATTCCCAATCCACATCCCTTCAGTTTTATTACGATTTAGCTTTAACCCAGACAGAGATCCAAATGTTTCAATTAAATTCAAAGCTTTGATAATTTCATTCTTTGATCTAACAAAAACAGTGGTATCATCTTCCAACTGACTAACTTTCAAACTATGAGATTTACCATCTAATTCAATCTGTATCCCCTAAATATCATTTTCTTGTCTAATTCTACAAGCTAGTATTTCAGCTGCTATAATGAAGGTTATGCAACTGACGGGGCACCCTTGTCGGATCCCACGTCAGATGGTGAACGGGTTAGATATCCATCCATTATTTGAAATACAACCTTTTATATCAGTATATAGAGTTTGTATCCATTTTATAATTGAATTTTGAAATCCAAATTTCTTATATTCAGACTGGATTTCAGATTTTATATCCAGAACTTTCCTTTTACCTCCAATACGTCTCTGTCCATGACCAATTTTGGTTAATTTGGACAATTTGCTTGTTTCCAGTCATGAACGGTGGAAATTGAAATGTATCGCAGTTTCTTGTGATTTATAAATATATATATTATATAAACGCACAAATTAAAATTCTTGTCAACTGCGATAAAAGGTAAAAGTATATACAAATGTTATTATGATAAAGATATTTTTGTCTCAACCATTTTGTTTCTTTTCAACGGCCTTTTGAAAACAACAGTGTCGAAGATCTAGGCCAACCTAGCCTCTTTCTTTTATTTTTCATGTTTAATTTACGTCTTACATAATAAGTGTACATACGTTTACCTTCTATCGCAGTTCGACAAGACTTTTTTAACATGTTCGTTTATTTACGCTTACACGAACTGCTTCACAACACTCTTACATATATTATCCTTTTACAACGGGGGCATCTACTATCGTGGTAACAGTAGGTGCGTCTACACAAGTAAAGTACAAAATTTACAGTATATATGTACATAATTAAAACTAGTAAAATGTCTCTCGTCCAACAATATCTAATATTTTAAAACTCTTGTTAAATACATCGCTAAAAATTTAGTTCCTAACAGAATACATAAAAGAGAAATCCTGCATAGGTTAAATTCTAAACATAGAAATTAACCAAAGCCCACTAAGCTCACCTCGCTGAGCAGCATTGTCACATGTTAAATATGTCAGTAAACAGGAATGGGCTATAATGATTCTTTTTCACGTATTCATTCGTGCATAAAATGTTGGCCAAAGACTGCATCCAAAGCATTTACTGCATCATTTATACCAATATGGTTGAAGTGCCAGAAAGCAGAAATGGACTTTAACCATTCTACGTAACCAAGTCGCTTATGCATAAAATGTAGGTCACATTCAGCATTCGAAGCATGCATTGTTGTTGTCTTTCCGATTTGTATCATACATACCAATATGGTTGATGTGGGACATGTCAGTAAGTGGGAATGAACTATAAATATTCTAACTAACCAAGTCGTAAAATGTAGGTTGCAGTCAGCATCTGAAGTATGCATTATACGTTTTTGTCACATGTACATTCACTCCATATCCTTTCATTTTTTCCTATTTGCTGCAGAGTTTGTCTCTCGTGCTGCGTGGAGTCCGTAGAAAGTCTCCCCGTGCTTGATGTGTATGCTCTTATAACATTACAATTATGGCGTGTTTGTCCGTGTGAGAATTTCTCATACGTTTACTAATTCATTTATTTTTTTAATTTGGCTGTTCAATATTTTCATTGTTTTTACTAAAATGCTATAATCTGTTCAAACGACTATTTTTGCCCTTTCAACCTAAGTTACACTGCAAGGTTTGCCTACATCTATTTCGATGTGCCGCGTGTTGTCTATTGATGTTATTTTTGTCCTTTTTTTGTCTTTCATCGGGCTACTTAATGACAAATATTTGTAGGCATACCTTACCCGGTTTTACTTTTTTCCTCATTGACCGCTACGGACATGAGTTGCTTCAATGACATATTTTAGCTGCGATCGATGTTGTTCAACATTTTTATTCTCTTCTTGTAACCCTGGTACTTTCAGTTGGATAACCCTGAGCATCGCCCAAGTTGGCAATCCATGGCGGATGGGGAGTAAGGGAGTGACTTTGATATAATAATAATATTTTTTTTGTCAAGAATACCGCTTAAGTGCACGCTAGGGGCCTTCTAGATTTCGCTTGAGGGGGTGAATTTTGTTCACCTCTGGTTGAAGACCCTCAGGCGACATCAAGATGTAGACAGGAATAAAAGCCCTGTCCTTGATAAACTGGAGTTTTCTATGTAACGTGTGCGTTTTTGTCACATGTACATTCACTCCATATCCTTTCGTTTTTCCTAATTGTTGTTTTCAGCCCAGAATGCATCATGCTTATCAATATGGTTGATGTGGGACATGTCAGTAAGCGGGGATGGACTGAAACCATTTTACCTTACCAACTCAACCATGCATAAAAATGTAGGTCACAGACAACATCCGAAGCATGCATTCCAGTTTACAATCTAAAACGCATCATGCGTACCGATATGGTTGATGTGGGACATATCAGTAAGCAGGAATGGACTTCAACCATTATACCTAACCATGTCGCTCATGCTTAAAATATAGGTCACAGACGGCATCCGAAACATGCCTTTTTATTCTCGTCCCAAAATGCATCATACATTTATGGTTGATGTGTGACATGTCAGTAAGTGGGGGTGGACTTTTGAAAATTCTACCTAAGCAAGTTGCTCATTTGTAAGATGT
Source organism: Modiolus philippinarum (assembly GCA_002080025.1). Lineage (NCBI taxonomy): Eukaryota > Metazoa > Mollusca > Bivalvia > Mytilida > Modiolidae > Modiolus > Modiolus philippinarum. The sequence goes on from MJUU01028214.1 coordinate 5,300, forward strand.
ACGTCACAGTCAGCATCCGAAGTATGCATTGCAGTTTTCATCCCACAATCCATTATACATACCGATATAGTTCATGTGGGACATGGCAGTAAGCACAAATGGATTTTAACCATACTTCCTAACCGGACGCCGACCCGGACGCTAGGGGTATCACATAAGCCTCCCTCACTTCTTGAGGTGAGCTAAAAATCATAGCGTAATTGAAAACTATACAAAATATACTAAAATACTACTGAGGAAATACAATATAGTACATACGTAACACAAAAAAAACATGTACAATTTATACAGGCCACAAAGAAATTGTGAACTAAGTTGTTAGGAGTTTGGGTCTTACGGAAAAATTCTTTGCACATTTTATCTAATAGTGCATTTCCTACTTAATCGTTAACGGGGCACAGATCTATCAAATTAATTGAGGAGTTTTCAAATATCTTGACATTCTAGGTAAGATTATATCTTGAGAGTCGCAAGAACTACATTAAAAAAAAAGAAAAATTGTGAGCAAAGCTCACAAAACATATACCCCTTCTCCCCCAAAAAAGATCAAATCAAAATTTTAAATAGATGGTGCACAATGGCAATGTGTACTGAACATTCTGTGAAAGTTTCAATGAATTCCATCAAGTGGTCTAGGAGGAGTTGTCGCCACAAATTTGTACCCTAGGGTGGACGGAATGAAGAACGAATGGACGGACGGACACCATGATGAAGCGGGGGGTATAATAATGTGGTATAATGTTTCATAAGCATTTGCATTGCATGTTTGACATAACTGGTCATTACTCAATTGCATACGATGAAGAACGCTGTTTATTAGTAGACAGTCTGTTCTTGTGAGAAACTTTAGACGCGATTCTGAAAAGTCTTTAAGATTTAAGAGGTATCTTTGTGTTCCATAAGAAGTGTGAAAGTCCTTATATTGTTCCAAGCTGCTCAATTGACCGATTTTTGTTTTATCTTTATTTCGTTGAGTTTGTCCAAGGAATTTTGAAAATACTTTCACGTTTAAATTACAGTTGACGTTATAATCTAAAGCTTAATACTCAAAAATAGATTGAACGTGGTTAGAGTAACGCCAATGGGTTGTTTCCCTACGCATTACTTCATTAAAAATTCCTTTACGGAAGCGTGCAAACGGCAGGGTTTGGAAGTGAGAAAATAACAAATTAGTTTACTCTTTGGCAATCAAGAAAGGTGTTTATCTGTTGAAAAGTAAGTGAAAACCTCACAAAGTAGTCAACTCTTTGGCAATCAAGAAAGTTGTTCTTCGGTTCCCATCCCAGTTCCATTAACAGGGGAGTAACAGGAACATTCAGGTTTGTCCTAATTGTGATTTTTGCCGCCTTACATGGCATAGATTGCAACAAGTCACAATGTTGATCGGAATAGGGTAGCGAGACAGAACACCCATGGGAAATTGTAATGCGAATTACAGAATTCCAAAGAGAATTCCCGAATTTAACTCTGTTACATGTACCATGCTTCTCCAATATTCTAATCTATTTTCCATGTCATCTTTGAGATATTTGTTGATATGGAAATCTAGCTTTAAGGTGGTTCGATAGTATTCCGCTATTTTGAATTTATTTTAATGTTTTGATCGGTATTTTTCATTAAAAATATTACAAAGATTTTAATATTTTGACAAATGTTTTCAATATTTCACTTAAAACATAAGTAACATAGTATTCATTTTGATGTAAATTTCAGGATGGTATTCCTACTGTAATATTCTTCGAAATGAAAATTTAAACAAGAGAGGTAATTTCAAAAAATATTATACAAAGAAATCACTACAAAAATTTTGATTTTATGAAATTATTAGATAATTAAGTCCGTGACCCCAACTTTTCTTTTTGTTTTTGAAAGTTTAATACGAATGCTAAATATATAAAATAATTATCAAAATTCTATCGGAGGTAACTACAATAATTTGGTAGAATTCTTTTCTTTAACCTTTCAACTAAATAAATCGCATTTTCAATTTATGATTGTGAGCTTATATGGACCGTGACCCCAAATTTTTATTTTGTTTTTTGGAAGTTCATTTTTAAAAATTCAACTCTTCAAACTATTGGAAAATTCTGATGGATTTTGCTTATAACACGAATCACAAAAAACGCCGAGAAAAATACACAACTAAGTATATGTTATGCTTCCTCAATAGAATCTTCTCCGAAACGCCATTTAATTTTTTTTTATTTATTTTTTTTTCTCTTTTTATGTTTATACGTTTACCTATAACAAGTCGTTTGATTTTTTTTTAGTTAATTTGATATTCCAGTTCAAGCAAATTTTTGCGCAAGATCTAACATAGTTTGTTCATCTTTCTCAGATTCCGCAAATCCGCGTAAAGCAGAAAGTGAAAGAGTTGCGATACCAAAATATATTACACTCGTTAAGCATGTCCTTAAGGTCTTCCATTAGAATAGAGAAAAGGGTTGGAATAAACTGCACCCTCGTTTCACACATTTTTCTTCACTGAACCATTCAGGTTCAAAATGCCCCAAAGGTGCCCTGTTTTCAGTAAGATGATAAAGTGTATGTTGAAGACGCCATATTTTGCCCTGAATCAAATTTTTCCAAAGAGAGTAAAACAACCAATCTCTTCAAACTCTATCGCAAGCTTTTTATTTTGTTTTAAAGACTTCCGCAAATAGCAGATCTATCCCGTGCAAGGTAAACAAATTTGTCTTCAGTGCGTCGATTTTATCGAAAAGCGCCTTGTTCTTCGTTAAGAATAATATTTTCTTCTAAATGGCTAATTATATAATCTTTTAATATCTTCGCGTAAATCTTGTTAACAGTGCATGTTACGAAAATACCTCAATAATAATTCAAATCATGAATGGAACCATAATTATGAATAGGGACTATAATACCTTTTTGCGAGTCATTTTTGGATGACTTCAAGGCACTAACAGAGACAAAAAGATCATATAAAGAATTAGCAATAATATCCTCCCAACGTTTGGAATTTCAAAATTCTCAGCATTTCCAGTTTGCCGTCTATAGCCCTTTGCTTATAACACAGTGAAACAGTGATTAACCTCTTTTTTACTAAAGTGCTGTGTCTTGATATTGTTCAAGGGCTTGTGAACTGTCTTGGTTCGGTTGTTCATGTACCATTTGATGACCTGCCATGTCCGGCCGATAATTGGAAGAATGCCCAGTTTTTTTGGTGGAACAACGAAGAAACTTGTTCTTGTATAAAGTTAGAACTCGTTTATTACATATGTATGATAAAAAGATATAAACCCCGGTCAACAAATTACAAAGGCTTACCGACACGGATAAAACTGATGTCGGAAAAAACGCATCGACGAATTGGAATATCCAGGTACATCCGGTGATTGTAAATAACTTTAAGAAAATATGAAGATCTCTTCTTTTACCACGTGTAGATGATTCGGTTGATACTTGGGGAGAGTTGTGTATGTGCCAAATTGCTACACCAAACATAATTGCGTTTGATATTAAAATGATAGAAATTGGAGTAATGAACGTAAGAATAGCAGCTGTCTTGATAATCAGAAAACATATTCCACCTCCATAGCCAACGGATTGATGATCTTCAGTAACATATGTCACAATTATGTTACATCCTACGATCAGGGCCGGGAGACCAAACGCATAAAGACTGTATTTTAACCTGATCTTCAACTCTGAATCTATCCTAATCATCACCTTACTGGTAAAAACTCTACAAAGATGAAACGTACATACGTTGAATGAAGTAAATACAGTCAATAGAAAATAATGCGAAAATATTCCGAATATTTTGCAAAGGTAATCTTGTTTAAAATTGGACGAGCGTAACTGAAGAAAGATTGTACTTATCAGAAGTGAAATTGCAAGACTAATATTATTTTGACCTGGTATAGTACGTAGTACTTTGAATAAGCCGTATGTAACAAGTGTCATAACCAAACACAAGATTGAAATTGCTGCGCATATGTTTGTTACAACGAATGTTATGTAATCCCTTGGCTCTTCCTCTTTAGATTTCGCTAAAATTTGTTCAAACTTGTCAGCGCAAATCCTTACTTTGTCATCTTTTACGATCATAAAATCATTTATTCCGAACAAATATCCATTTGTGTTTAAACGTATGTGATGATTATTATGTATCGTGTACTCATTTTTATCTAGTTCTATTTGTTTGCAAAGCAACAAGTTGTTGACACGTGGCGCTTTATTCTGTACTGCAATCCCGTATCTATGTAGAATACACTGTTGTGAAAGTGCCAGGGCACTGATAATAGTTGGAACTTCAAAAGCTTTCTCATCTCTATACAGAGTAATATTTACAGTGTGGTTTTCCAAATTAATAGGAACTGTACGTTCCAAAAGACTAATTAGAATTTCCTCTGTTTTACGTCTGTGAACTTTTTCGCTAATATGCAACTTCACATATAAAAGTCCCGACCAAGACCGCCTTGGAATATTCAGGCATGACGTATTTGCAACTATGTAACCATCTTCATATAAAAGTTGATTTGTGTGTATTTCTGATTCCAAAAAATTCACCAATGCAATAAAAATGTCCTTCAAAAAATCTAGACCAATTTTCTTAAAAGTATTAATTTCTGTTTTGACCTTTATACGGACAGCAAAGATATAACTGAGGTTACTGGTAAACTGTAGTACTGGATTACAAGTATTATTTGAAAGAATCTTTCCTGGAGTGCAGTGAAGATCTCTGCATATATTCTGAAATAAAATGAAAAGTAATTATAATAAATAATTAGAACGATAAGTATAAAAGGCGCAGACCCGAGCAATTAAAAACGAAGACGCACAATTAATTTTTATTTTTAATGCACCGATCTAAAATAAAGTTGACAGTTGTTTTTAGCGAAAGCATTCCCCGTTTCCCTTTTTTTCTACGTATGATATAAAAAACTACATACAATAAAATGAAGACATACCTTTAAAAAATAACACACTCAAAAGAAATTATCTTTAATATATCAGTTAATTTGGTGTTTATTATTTCTTGTAATTTCATATTTTCGCGGCTTACTATATTTTGCTTTTTTCGCGATTAACAATATACTTCGAAAGATAGTACTTGAGAATATCTCCAAAACAAGCAGAAGGTACTATTATGTTGTATTACGATCCTTAATAGAAAAAAGAAGGGAAACGGGGAATGTGTCAAAGAGACAACGACCCAAAGGGGAGTAATAACAACTCAAAGCCACATAAGATCTTCAATGAAGCATTTACATCGCTATCCGCAATTTTGTCCCGAGTTAAAAACCGCTAGAATTAGTAACCGCAAAAATAAATACATTGTATGTTTACAGTACTACGCTAAAACGTTTGCTTATTTTTCTGAAATGAAATAATCATGTTTTTACAATATTTCGCTCGCATGTATCTAATCTTCGATGTCTGATGTGTTTGCATGTATGAATTAGAATCCAACACCTACGAAAGCCGAGAAGGGACCGGAATTCATAATTCGCATTACATAATGCTGAATTAAGAATATGTTTTTTGTTAACGACAGTTGGTGCAGTTAAACATCAACGTTTTCAAAGATATTGAGTGAAATTTGCTTTCTATCACTTAGTCCCTAGACAGAATAGCTGCCAAAACAACGGAAAAAAATTAATTTCTAATCAACGTTTGCTATAGTCGTTTAGTATTGACAGACTAAAATGCAAAAAAAAACATTCTAAATACTCATAAGGTAAAGTACTATATATGAGAAACCTTCAACCCTAAGCACTATTTCATAATATAAAATATAACCAATCAGAGATAATATTTCGTTTTCCATTTCATGTAACGTTCATTCTGATAAATGCATAGTATTTTCGGTGTCCTTCCATTTAATTTCGTATGACAGAAGATCGTTGTAATTGGTCAGATACCGTCGGAAGGGGTTGGCACACGGGCTTATAGACAGATGCCAAGAGTATCACATATTGTAGGTCGCCACTAGGATCTCTGAGCTTTTTTATTTATGGTTTTGACATAAGTTTTAATCATCATTTCATGAAAGGCATCTGTTCTGCGACCATCAACCATAAATGTAACGACATAGAAGAACATTCTTAGTTACAAAAATGATTAGGAATAAAAACTCTATTAAGAGTAATATTTAATTCCTTGTTTTACACCTGTTAATACACACTATATGAGATACATTTGACTGAAAACTTAAATTTCCATTTGATGCTGAATTTTGTTCAACACGATCATAATATGAATTTAACACTCTCAGAATATTTTTTCAGACAGGAAGAAGAGTCGGTTTCATTGAGAAAAAAATAAACATACATGTAAATGAGGCTAAGTACAAGGCGATTGGTAATGATGTTCCAAGTTTGTAAAGAGACGAAAATGTTAATTAAATGGCCTAAATTAACTTGTATTAACAAACACATGTAAAGAAAAAGATTAAAAAAGGCAACAATTTGTAAGGTAAAAAAAAGACAAAATTTACAAAAAAAAATGGAAAAGAGCTCAGCAAGAAAAATAGAATGAAAGGCCCAAATTTTGAAATGCCTGCCTTCAGCTCTAACGGACAATTAACTCGATGGTTCTTCAGAAACAAGAGAAAGCAAACCCACTGACGTGTAACATACTTTGTTTTTGTTAAAATTGTTTTTTTTTATTGAACAACAAAATATTGTTAAAATCGTGCTCTCTCCTGATCTTTGTCAAAAACGTATTCTGTATTATTAAAACGTGTAATTCTAATAAAGGATTATATTCATAGAATAAACTGTTTCTTATCATTTATGCCAAAGGGTCAAACAGTATCAAGAAAATATCGTTGTTTTGTAACATGCATGTCCTGTTTGTTGCGGTTGGTACGTCGCAATGTTAACCTATTGGGCAATCTTTTCAATTGATGACGCTTTGTTTGTGTATCAGCCAATCATCGACAAGTTACGGCCACCTTAAATGTTTACAACCGACAGCATAAACTACGTTTTCAATAATGCAATTCGAGGAGTAGTTGTTTTGCGACATGGAGCAAACCTTGGAAACTGCAGAGTTGAATTAATCTTTTAGAACTATCGATTATAGTTGCAAATCAATTTTTTTTATAGCTTCGTGAAGAGGGTGGTTTATAGGAACAAGCCATAGCTACGAGAGCTATTTGTTTTTACGGTTTTCATATTTTCGTAAATATTCGTGCTCTTAAGTTTTTAGATGTGGATCTTAAAGGTGAAAGTCCCATTCAGTGCTGATTATTAAGCTCTATCTCCACTGCTGGCTATCATGAATGACTTCAGGACATGCCAGACACAATTTAAGTGGTCTAAACACTAGGATTTGTGCCCAATATCTTCAATTGTATATCTGATCTTCCTGCAACTTTATGTATTTATATTTTCTAAGACACCTCCTCCTTATTCTATATCTGTCTGATTGAAAAGGTGCCCTATGTTCTATTCTAAGCTTAGTTTACCATATTGCTTGATACTCTAACTCACCGAACACAATTTGAATAAATGTACTGGCTAAATTTCCGTTTAATTGGCCACATCATTGTAGACGAGATCTATCATGGAAAAAAACCGAATAACGGACAGACAAAGAAGTGGTGTACGACGGACACCAAATAAAGACAACAGCTGACAGGGTTTTTGATCTTGGTGAAAAGGCAAACACGTTGCACGAAAATTACCCTCTAGTTCCCACTAAATTCGATCTTAGGCGGTAAACTTATGCAGATTTTATTTGGTCCTTATGTATACTTTAAGAAAATACAAATTCAAGTTCAATTTTTATTACCATATAAATCATAAATTTTGTGACAAAAGTAAAGAGCAAACATGAAAACACAAGTTGAAAGAGGTGACTAATAATCTCTTGTTCTCTATGCTGAAGATTATAAAAGAACATGTATTTTCAACTCTTTTAGTGTTGACAGTGATAACATAATTTCCTTTTTATTAAATAAACATAAACTGCCAAAATTATAATTTAAATTTTTTTGCATTTATTTTTCTTAACATTAGTTATGTGGAAATCGATAATATCATGAACATAGTCCAAACAATGAATGCGACTGTTTAAAAGTCATTATTACTGTAATAAACAATATTTGATACAATCATTATTATTGAATCGGAGTCGCATCTATTGTTTCGATAATCATAAACATCTCATCGATATGCACTTGGCAGATAGTCGATCTTGTATAAGGTGTAACACGATTCATATGCTGTCCTGTCTTTATCGGCTTGTGTGTTTGTTTCCGTTAATTGCACATAAATGAAGTTAAATGCCTCTAGCATGGCACGCCATAGCCACGAAAATGAGATAATAAAATTTCTGAAGAGGACTTTCTTTGCTTTTAGTTAAATTTGCTTAAATAGTTTCAGAGAAGATGATGAAAAAGGATAGTTTTCTCAAACCCCGCTCCAATGTTAAACTATGTTCTGTACTAGAGGCAATGTTTTTTGTCGGATCTGAATGCAATGAAACATTTTAATTTGTAAAATACCTTCCATACATCATTCCTGTAAAGTTTGGTTGAATTGGTTTCAGTGGTTTCAGAGGAGAAGATGAAAATGTGATTTCCCCCTTGGGTTCAATGGTGCTGGCGGCACTGTTTTCTATATCGGATCGGAACGAAATGAGCAATCTTTGTTAAGGACCTTTAGTATATCATTCCTATAAAGTTTGGTTGAATTTGCTTCAGCAGTTTCAGAGCAGAAGATGAAAATGTGATTTTCCCATAGGATCCAATGTTAAACTATGTTCTGCGCTGGCGGCCATGTTTTTATCGGTTCGGAACGAAATAAGCAATCTTCATGAAGAACCTTTAGTACATCATTCCTGTAAAGTTTGGTTGGTTTCAGAGGAGAAGATGAAAATGTGATTTTCCCTTAGGGTCCAATGCTAAACCTAAGTTCTGCGCTGGTGGCCATGTTTTTAATCGGATCGGAACAAAGTGAGCAATCTTTGTTGAGGACCCAATATACATCATTCCTGTAAAGTTTGGTTGCATTTTCTTCAGTGGTTTCAGAGGAGACTGAAAATGTGATTTTTCCCATAGCGTCTAATGTTAAACTATGTTCCACACTGCCGCCCATGTTTTTATCGGATCGGAATGAAATGAGCAATCTTTGTTAAGGACCTTCCTGTAAAGTTTTGTTGAATTTGCTTCAGTGGTTTCAGAGGAAAAGATAATGAAAATGTGATTTTCCCTTAGGGTCCAATGTAAAACTAAGTTCCATGCTGGAAATGTGAAAAGTTAACGGACGGACGACAGACGATGGACGATGGACGCCAAGTGATGGCAATAGCTCACACTGACTCTTCGGGTCAGGTGAGCTGAAAATATAGGTTCCTTTTTAAAGCAGTCTTTGGAACTGAGGTCAGGGGATTTAGGTGGATAAACTTGTTGATATGTTTAAATGTTTGTTATACTTATTCATGTTTATTGTTTGTCACAAACATTGCATGTTTAATGACAATAAAGAATTTGAATTTGAATTATTATTCGAAGAAAAAACAAAAGTGACAGACAAAATCACAAAGAAAAAATCGTTTTGGTTGAATTCCACAATTTTTGATACAAATATTTAGAATGGAAAAATGAAAGTTGACATTAACCTTAAACTTAAAAACACGAATATCTGTGACAAAAAAGTGTGAAATATATGTCAATGACCAATTCCTCCGATGTATTCGTCCAAGATTCAAAAAGATGTTAGTTGGGATTTATTTTTCAGTTCAGCTCTTGTATGCTACTAAAAATTATACCTTTTGCAGGTTTGGCTACTTATCTCTCTACAAGAGAGAGACTTGTCTCAAATTCAGATTGGATGACTTGACCTAATTAGCAACTGGATATTTTCGTTCGAAGGGTAAATCCCTAAGAGTGTGTAATACAAAAAGATAATGAGGGGATGTGCGGGAAAAATTATCACGATCTTCTCACTGACTCGCAATTATAATGAATATCAGCTAATTTGCCATTTTTCAAAAGCTGAATTATTATGTAGGTTGCGGTGAAAGATTGAAATTTAATTTGCCATTTTTCAAAAGCTGAATTATTATATAGGTTGCGGTGAAAGATTGCATTTTCCAAGGGAATAAAAGTGATAATTAACTGTGAAATTATTTTCCATAATTTCACCCTAGGAAGTGACGCCACAATAGACGTTAAGTAATCTTCTAAGCGATTTAACATAGAAAACGTAGTTCATGCAACGAATCTTACAAAAATCCACTAAATATTAGAAAAGAAGACTTATATAATAAAAACAATAACTAATCATAGATTCTGGTTATGGAAAATATTCATCTCATGATCGAAAACGCTGTAATTCACTCATGCGCTACGTGCATTCGTGAATTACTGTGTAATTCGATCATTCGTTCAATATTTTGCGATAATCAGAATCTCAGATTAGTTATAGTATAAGTATATACTTGTTCGAGTTCAAATCCCATTAAGTCAATACTTGTTATGCCTTCTACAAGTCATCCATCAGTTGTCACAGTTTTTTTTCAAATTCCAAACGCTTCAGTTCTGAAGTATATTGCCAAATCAGCATCTGTTGCCATTATTGAATACAACAAGACCATTTAATTTTTTTAGAAAGCTACCGAAGTTACTGTTAATTTAATTGCTGCACATGGCCATTTCAACAACTTCTTGAACTTACTATGAGGTATGAGCAAAGCTCATTGTTGAAGGCCTCATGGAGACTTCAAGATGAAGAACAACAATAAAAGCGTTGTTCCTTTGCTTGTTTTTTACCATGTATCTGTAGAGAATTTGTCTCATGTGCATTTACTCCATATCCTTTTATTCACAAATTATGTCTCATCAGTGCAAATAATAGCAAAACATCAGTAACCTAGAATTCGAAAGGTGTAAAAAGCTTGATAAATGAAAAGGATCCAAACAGAAAGCCAAACTCAGCTAAGGACATAACTTTGTATGTGGGAGATACTCATTAGTTTTAAAACAAAATTTTTCCAGGTAAGATATTGTTAGTTTCCGAAAAATCGGATTTCGTGCCAGCAACGAACCAATGATTATTGTACGGTCTTCTTTGTTATCGTTGATAATGTGCTCGATCATTTACCGAAATATTAATTGGTTCAACACAGGAAATTGCTTTGAATATTGAAATATGAGAATGTTTTTTTATCAAATTTGAAAAATAGAAGATTTTGGTGTCCTGGATGCCATTCTCTGGCTTAATTTTGCCTTCAACAGGTTATATCCTTAAGCAATTATTTAAACATAAAAACGATAATTCATCCAGTTTATCTATTACAATGGTTATAATAACAAAATTACCGACATTGTCAAGAGCCGAAGTCCACGAGACAAAAAGACAGATAAGGTGGAAACCATCGGAAAAATGTCGACCACAATGGTCCTGACTTGGTACAGGCATTTAAAAAAAACCGGATTTATGACATGCTCTAGCTTTATTTTTCTTAGATATGGTGTACTTGAACATGAGATTATGTTTCATGTGTACACTTTGTTCAATTTCTATTATCTAAAGTAATGTAAATTCTAAAACATAAGGTTTGATTCCCTCCATCGTAATTTTGTCCTTAGCTATATTTGATATGTTACTGATTTTTCGGATTTCGTTTGGTTTTATTCATTTTCAACATTTTTTGCAATAACGGATTTCCTATGTTTGGGTTCTAGTGCTGCTGATGAGGAATAAATTTCTGAAAAATTGCCATACAGCTTATTAAAATTATTGCAGTTGGAATTTACATATATGTTATGGTCTCATGTTCATTCACGCCATATCCTTTCATAAAATATGCTAAACCTCCCCTTCTATTGCGGTAGTGTCTGGTACAGGTTAGAACTAAACCAGTCGAAGTCCAAACAAAAGGGCTGGTAGAAAACTGGAAACATACATCTTGACTTCATATAATCTTTATTTTTAATGTTGAACTGTTTGAGATAGTAGCTTTCGGGCCAACTTCTAAGTAATGTATGTGAAGCTATTTTTGTTTTCTTTTTTAAATTACAATGTATCATTATATATAATATCTTATTTGAAGTAAAATATTACTTACTGCCTTGGTGTCATAAAATTGGTATGGTGAGCACATGGAATCTCGTGATGGCTGTATTGACTCACTGTAAGACGACAATGAAAACAAAGAACGTAATCCACCACCTTGGTTATACTGAAAATGTTGACAGATGACACAATACAGAGAGTGGACAGTCATTTCATACCCTGAGACAGTCATACAATCTAGCTGATTGATATTGAAAATCGTTAGAAAAATAACGTTATTGCAAAAATTATCTGCATTATAAAATTCATTGCACATGTAACAGAAAATATTCCAATATCCGTTATATGCAATAAGCTTATCATCCTGTAAGTCGGTGCAGCCTTTTTCAATCCTTTCTATCCAGGGGGTTAAAAATTCTATAGTGCTTTTGCTTCTGGCATTACATTTTCGAATTAATTGTGTTCTTGGAAAGCATTGTTGAGCAGCTGACCAGAATGTTTTACTGAAGGTACATCCCGATAAAAGGGCATCAGTTTTCAACTGCTCAATATTGTAGAAAATACTAAATACCTTAGGAGTTGGACATTCAATAGAGTATTGCCAAGGACGAAACCCCTCCACTGGAAACCAGTTTGTTGACAGAATATCTTCAATGTCAGGTATTTCTGTTTTATTATCAAAAACTTCATATGTACCAATTTTATACCCAACTGGGCAATAATTTGTGAATATATAATAAATGTATTGATAGCTATCATTCGAGTCCAAAATAATATGAGTGCCTTTCAACACAAAATTGGTGTCTCTTCTCACAACGAAATGGATATGTCTCACAATTTCTGACGTGTTATTTATATTGCATAGAAAACAGTACTTGTTTTTGTAAGGGTATGTACTTTGATCAAATGGCAATAGATTACATAGACTTGAAATTTCGCTGTCATTTGTTAAACATGAAGACACTACTTCAAGCATTCCATTCGGAGGATTACACATGTAACAAAATACGTTGCGGAACATACCAAATGGTTGATCTATCGCCATACATGCCTGTTCAATAGAAGTATTTTCTGTCAGCTGGGTCCCTGTTTGATTGCAACTAGAAAATATAACGTTTTTATTTGTTTTACAGACTTCATCAAATCCATCATGAACTGAAAGTACGGAACAATTATTTCGCAAAGCGAGTGTTGATATTTCATGGGCCGAATTTTGAAAGTTGAAATCTGTGGACACATTGCAAGAACAAGCAATAAACCATGAATCCAGGTTACTTGCGTCGTTGTTGCACTGAGAACAGTAGATGTTATCATATGTCAAAAAAGTGTCAAGTGAAGTCACAGGGGGCATTGTTATTCTTTCCGGTATATTGTGGTTGGCTTCACATTTCGTACGAATATCTTTAGTTGTTGACTCGGGACATTTTTTAACAACATGAAAACGAAAGGCATTATGATGACCATGGTCTATGATCTTGCCATCTTTGCAAGTTCTTTTTGGTAGCTTTAGCAAGAAATCAGGACAACAATCTCTGTGCTGTACACAATTATCATCGCAACTGCAACGTGGACAAACATATGACCAAGAGTTGCTTTCTATTGAGTCATTCGTAGCAGAGTCAGTTCCACAGCTTTTAGTCCCACAAAAAATCTGAAGATGTTCATTTGCTTCATTTAAAATGTTGTCGTTCAATTTCATTTCGAAACTCAGTTGAATGAAAACGATCACGATAAAATAATTGGTAAACATTCTAAACAGACAGATGCGCTCTGAAAAAAAATAAACATAGATAAAATAAAACGTTTTGTAATAAAAACTTACGACGATTGGAACATTTGACAGTCATTACAGTCATTGCAATTAAAAGAGGAACAGACCAAGAAATTTATGTTGAATTTATTCATAATTTCAAGTAATTTTCTTTTCTTTTTTTTTAAGTATTGACATTGATCCGTCGTAAGCTTGTAAAAGTAAGAATAAATGACCATAATTTCATAATTTATTATTAGAAAAGGGAAGATACTGAAAGATACCTAAAGAAAATAGACTATGCCAGGCCTGCAATATTTTGGATGATGAATTATTCTTTTTGTTATATTGTAAGAAAAATTCTACTTTACGATCTGACTTTTTCAACAAAATTTTATCTGAAGATGTTAAAAATTCTAACACTTTCCCTGAAATTGAAAAAAAACATTTGCTTTACCCATCAACACTAAAGCAAGTGGAAAATTGGGTCCTTTATAAAGCGACCATTAGAACTGAGAAAAGGGGACTCATAGCTCTGTTATTTATTTTTTATGCCCCACCTACGATAGTAGGAGGGCATATAGTGTTCGGGTATGTCCGTCCGTCTGTCCGTCCCAAGTAAGGTTTAACCTGGCTACTAACTTCATCACGGCTTCAGTGATATTGGATAGAAGGTGGGTAGTATGAGGTTTTCTATAAGGTTGAAGTTTTTTGTAAAGGATGTATGCTATCATCATGAAACTTTGTATAAATACACATTAGGGTATAATTAAACAAAAATCATAATAAAAATTTATCCCGGCTGCCAACTTCATGCTTCACTGATCTTGGAAAAAAAGGGGATAGTATGAGGTTTACCCTTCAACCTCTTTTATCATGAAACTTTGTATAAATACACATTAGGGTATAATTAAACAAAAATTATAATAAAAATTTACCCTTGCCACCAACTTCATGCTTCCTTGGCCTTGGAAAAAAACAGGGATGGTATAAGGTTTACCCTTAGATTGAAGTTTTATTTCTGTGAAGGATGTATGCTATCATCATGAAACTTTACATCAATACACATTAAGGTGTAATTAAACAAAAATCATAATAGAAATTTCTCCATACTACCTATTTCATGCTTTACTGATCATGGAAAAAGGGGGATAGTATGAGATTTAAATTTCTTTTCTGTGACAGATGTATGCTTTTATCATGAAACTTCATATAAATACAAATTAGGATACAAATAAAAAAAAAACATAACAAATATTTACCCATTCCTAAAAATTCATGCTTCACTGATCATGAAATATAGCATTGTTCAAAATAGGTGCGAAGCGGGGCATTGTGTCCGTTAGACACATATTCTTGTTTACTTTCTTGTTAGTTTTACTTATTTTGGTAGTTTGTAAAGTCTGATTAATGTATGATAGTTTTGTCGAGTCTTTTAAATGCATGCAAATATATTGAACTCAGTCTGTTTAACTAATTTGTGTAACCTTTAAGGAGGTAGACCTAGGTTAAAGGACATAACTCTTAAAAATCACTTGTACGTTTGCTTTAATTAGTTTGTTAAATATATTCTAAGCTTCTAAGTTACGCAGATGAATTAAATTCTTTTTCACATCAATACTTAAAGATTATCGATGAAACTGACTGTTTGAAACGGCTTACTGATTTTAAGAGTTATCTGCCTTAACCAATGTCTACTACCTTAAACTGATCAAGGAGATGGAAAAGTAAAACAAGAATCAAAAGCGAGGAGAGCCTTGTTTTCCTTATAAGTGTTGACAGTAAAAATAGATATCGGAAATTTCAGGAACGATATAGTTATAGGTTTCATTATGAGTGAGGCTTGTATATCGCTTGTTATCAAATCGAGCTATTTAATTACACAATAATAATTAACGAGCTTCAGCGAGTTAATTATTATTTGTAATTAAATAGCGAGATTTGATAACAAGCGATATACAAGCATCACGAGTTGTGAAACCTATTTAACCTATTTCTCTTACGATAAACCATTCTGTCGTGTTCTCTAAAATTATGTTAAGTTTGGAGAATTTATTTGTGTTTGTGAATACATTGAAGATTGATTATGTACTTTAAACTTATCCTTATAATGAATGTAAAGACGAACAATAAATTTTCCCCGTATATAAAGTAAAAACTATAAACAACGATAAGTGTTGTAGATTTAGGAACTATGTTGCATTATACGCACATGTACACAACAATCAATAGCAATGACAGGTAAATGATTCATCGCTGGTGACAAACCTGGGTGAAAGCTCGGCTGAATTGTAATTACAGTTTTAAACATCTATACAGTAATAAAATTTAATTTCTGCTTGTCAGTTGAGTGAAAATGTGACGAATGATTTGTATATAATTAAATGCAGGTGTAAATTTCTCTGTCTCTGTGGTAACTGATTCTGATGTCAATTTCCACGCGTCAATGATTCCAATACACATTACATCATAACATCAACACAGAACACAGAAAGGAAATTAAACTTATTTTTAGCAATTAAATAATATATTTCAAGTGGCCAAAATATATTCAACTGTTTTGGGAGAATGAATTAATAGGTGTGTACACACGAAGCTCATTTTTTTATTTCTTCGTCTTGCCAATGGAGTAAAAAATAATGCAGACGACATAATGCAATGGGCACGGAATTGCAATGACGTTGGTTTGACTTGATGTGTGACCTCTAGAACAACCAATGAAAATACGGCTGAAAAGTTATCTAATCATATGAAAGGCCAATGAAATGATAGCATAAAAGTTATCACTAAGTGATACGAAAAATTATCTCATCGTGTAAGAAATAGATATTGCTGCCACATCATAAGAGAATATGTTTTTGCTATAGAAACTTAAAAAAAAAACAATAAAAATATTTCACTCATGAAATGTACAAATGTATAAATAAAGTTATTATGATGTCATTTCTACTCGAAATCTACATACCTTAAATAAATAACTTAGAATACGTACAAATGATGTCTCGTACCCGCAAAAATCGCATCCATTTAGTTTCTAAGTGAAACGTTGCCTTTTCATACCAACATGAATTAATTGACACGATAATAAACACCGTGTAATTAATATAATGTCTGTCCTTGTTCACAAAATTCTATGTAATTGCAATTTTTATTACCGCATTTGCAATTGTTTTATTCATAATTCATTTGTTGTAATTAAAGTTTTAAGGATTAACAAAGGCATTTTACGTACTGAAACTGGGACAATACACATTGAATGCACTTAACATATACGGACATCAATATTTAATGATAAAATGCATAATATGTACTGTTAATCGGTTTTCCCTGTTTCTAAGCCTTAACAGGGAAAGTTTTTAAGATTGATACAATGATTTTAGACATAACAAAAAATTACAAGGAGAGAGCTAAGCGACGGAATTCTTTATGATAAACTTTGCATATGAATTGACATGTATTGAATTATTTTGATATGTTCAGGTAACTCTTGTCATACAAGATAAGATTATTCTTGTCGATAGAATCCATCCTGGGAGTCCTTTTAATATTTCCACAAAAATCCGGACGATATATTCAGAGACTGTTCTGGATAAATGACTGGTCTGGTTAACTTGCAACTTCTAAACGCATTTATGTTACAGTATGGAAATTGCTGAAGTTGAACTTTGAAAACTGTCGTAATTCATGCACGTATAAAACACACAATTTTTAACCATTTTCATTCCAATATATTTTGGCTTCATATCGAAAGTTACACGGATGACGGGGACAGGAAATTTGTAAATGATATGAATTATGACCATATTTGTGAAAAGAGTATGAACAAATACACCCTTTTTATGAAAATAACTTTACATTCAAAAACTTTGAAACAACACAGTTGTTAGTATTTGCTGTAAAAAAACCTGTTACTACCTTAACTAAATTATATCATTATCAAAATTCGTCAATATTATTGTCACGGGCCTGTATTTTCATTCCTAAATCATATATGCTTTGTCTTGTTAGTCCATTTGGTTATTTTAACCTGAAGCTTTAATTTCTCAATCAAAGCTGACAGAATATTTTTTTATTATAAAAAAATGAAAAAATACCCCCATATGATGAATAACTACTTGTCACATGCTATGATTCAATAATTCATGACACATGTTTTGTCATAGCTAAGCTTTTTTTCATGAAGAATACTTTGAAATCTGTATAATAAAGAATTTTGAAACATGATAATAAATCGGATTATGCATCTTGTATAAAATGATTTCATGAAAGAAGTTTGTCTAGCTGTCACTGAAAATGTAGCCATTCCCGTAACAGGATTGTTAAATCTGGAATAATAAAGGATCCTTCAGCTGTTGAAGCTTACTCTTCCCGTGAGTCTCGTTTTCAATATTATTTGTTTATTAAAAGAAGGCATAAGTGAAAGAAGACTGAAGTTGTGAAAGAATTGAAAATAGTAGGAAAACCATAACAATATTTTTCAAATGTGTCATTACTGTAACGCCCATTTCCATATCAAATGTTAGAAATATTTTGCTAAATGTTTTGAAGAATATAGAATATATATATTTCTCTATTTTTGCATCAGGGGATTTCCCTTTGGGAGCAGTTATTAAAGGGAACATACATTTTCTGTGAATATCCCATTCCGGCAACAGTCCATTAACAGCAATAGTGTTAATTACTGGAAGGACACATTTTGTTACAGGGAGGATATCTATTTTAAAAAGTCCCTTTCTTTAATACTATCAGACTTGATGAAATGTATCAATAACTACAAAACATTTTTGAAATTGCAAATATTATTTTCAGATAACAGAAAATGCAAAAATGTGAATAAAGTATTTGGCACATACATTTTATATTATTTACTGGAAAGACAAAATCTGTTAACGGAGTGACATTTTATTTTAAAATCTAGAAAAAAATCTTTTAAGAAGCATTTCTACCTCTCTTTAGTTTATTTGATTTTAATCATGTCTCTAACTTAAAGAACCTAATTACTTTTAAAAAATCATTTGAATTTAACATATATGGCAACCTATGGTGTTAATTGTTACTGTAATGACATACTTTGTAACAGGAGGGAATATGTTTAAAAAAAAACGTAAAGTTCGTTGACAATCTAAATAAAAAATGCTAAAGAACGAGAATGTATATGAAACTAATATTTTCATTTAAAATTTGTTTTACTGTATATGTAAGCAAAATATCATCGCAATCAAAGCATTATTAATTATCTTTATGACGAAGCAAAACAGACTAATGTTATACACCAGGAGCACAAACAAGTAAAATGTTGACGTTGTCTGACGTCCCAATCTTTGAGGTTAACGTTTAGAACTTGCAATTCAACAAATTCGGCATTTTTGCAGTTCCTGTCTTTAAAATTTTTAGGGCATTTGATATAATTTCTTGTGCGGAAAAGTTATCAATTTTGAACCACTTGCAAACATAATTGACTGAAAGTAGGAAATCATGGTCAGTAATACCCTGCAACATATACAGTTTTGAGATTTATGAGAAATGGCTAGTTTTACACATTTTAACCACCTTACTGGTTCTTGTGTCCCAAAATTTCTGTACCACTTGTATATTAATGGAAAACACACTTTACCATGCCTTTTCCAAATATTTCGGGAATATGTTGATATTTGAGGGTGTTTCCCGATGTCTGAATATAAACGTTAACGAAACTATACTCACGTCACTGCTACGCGTTATCAAAAAAACGTCGGGTTTTCTAGAATTCCTTATCTTGCCATGAGACATTAAAAACTCTGTTAATTTATCATTTAATTTTTTAGAAGTTGAAATTTGGTAATTTTGATGTTAACATAATATTAACATTGCACTGTCATTTTCATTTCACTACTCACCGAATTTTATTAAATACCTGCAAAATAATAAATTTTATACACTGCGTTTGACATATAGTATTGGTGTTGCTCCGGGTCACTATTCCGGGGATTTTTACGAGGACCGATTTGCAATTTTGCATGCAAAATTGGATCAACTTTTATATATCCAAATTCATATAAGCCTAAGGCTTACGAATATGCAAAATATAAATATATAAAACGCTGCTTTTATTTTTATTGATCCTTGTCCACAAACTTTACGGACAACCCTCGTTATTGTAAGTAAATGCATATTTTTGTTAAATAAATATGTCAAAAATGGAAGAACAGCATAAAAAAAACAACAGTTTCATTATTGCGATGTGTTGATGGTTATAGATTATATTGTTACGGGAAGGACATGTCTTGTAAAATAAAAACTCATTTACAGATAGCCGGAATAAACTGAATTTATTAAATAAGAAATTGAAACATTTCAGATTAAGCAAAACATAATTTAACTAAAGTGAGTACATTTTTTCTCTTTTCGTTACAGAAATTATTGTTATTGGAATGACTTTAACAACATTTTTATAGTTTGTTGAAAAGCAACCAGTCTGGAACATTACTAAAGCAAGAGGTATAAAGATGATCTACATGTATTTATTATTTACTTATCAATGCTATTCATCACAAACCCATGATCATATAAATTATCATACCAAACTATTTAACATGTTATGTCGAAATGGCCGGACACAGGTGTAAAAGCTTCAGTTACTTATTCTCTTGTTTCGTTAGATGTGACTGTGATTGTTCAAAAATATATCAATATTGTTGAAATGTGCTTTTTTGCACTTTTTTGTTCACAACAGTATGTATAATGTACATATTTCTTTTGCAGAGATGGGAATGGCAAATGCAGATGGACTAAGAAAATCCATCGCCAACATTATCACAACCAGGACCTTCACGTCAAAACGTACAAAGTGATAAATAGAGAAACAGGGAAAAAGCAAATGTTACAGAGACAACAAGAAATTAGAGCGTGAGTTAGAAATTGAAAGGCAAAAATCAGGCAAGTATAGGCAAAATATTATCGGCTATTAACCAAAACAAACCTGCAGACACACCAAGAACAAAAAAAAGTCACTGAGAAATTTTTCCAGAAAAGAAGTACACTTATCTTTCACTATTCTATGGAACAACAATTAAAAGAAACGTATAAAAAACTAAAAGACAGGTCTGAAAAAAGGAAAATGGCCTGAATTTTACAACGTTCAGTTTTGCGAAGGTACAAGTTTAAAACAATGGCTTTTGGAAACTGTAATATTGATGTAAAGAACACTTTAAAGTCGAGAACTAGTTTATCAAAAAGAATATGCAAGCAAATAAGAAAATTTTATGAAAGAAACGATGTTTCTAGAATTGCTACTGGTTTAAAACAAATAGTAACACTGAAGAAAATTTAGAGTTTTATTTGATTCTTTGCAAAACCTACACCTTAAATTTTGCCTGAAGCAAATATCAAAGTCAGTTATACCACTTTTTTGTCGTGTACGACCATTTTGGGTTGTTTATCCAAATGAAAGCAACAGACATACTTGCCTTTGCAAATTGTGTGAAAACACGAAATTTATTGCTTCTGCCTGACGACTTAGAGAAACTCCTGAATAGTACCAACTGTGCCAAAGTTGACTTGATGCACAAACGGAAATTCATGTTTAATAAATGTCCAGAGTGTAAAAATAACAGAGTGTTCTATGACGCGTCAAAGAGGAATGATGAAATTGAGATAGTGCAGTGGGTAACACAAATTCAAAAAAGGTTAGTGAAAGACAAGGAAAAAGACGTTACAATAACTGTTAAGAAATCACCAGTAATGCGAGTTTCAAATGTAATGGACAAATTTGAAGAAGTAATGGTCAGGTTCAAGGAACATACATTTACTCCTAGATCATAATATCAGTTTTTCAAGAACAGGAAAACTTCCCTAAAAAAAGACGAGTGTCTGCTACATTTTGACATTTCCGAAAATTATGTTTGTACATTAGCAGAAGAGATTCAAAGTATGCATTTTTGGGCATCTAAAAGACAATTATCACTGCATACAGGAATATATTATACATCTGAAGATAAGAAAATGTTTTGCACTGCGTCATAAAATCTTCACCATGGTCCAGCTGCTATTTTGGCACATTTGAAGCCATTACTGAAACAAATAAAGCAGAACAATCCTCAGATAAAATCAATTGAAATCTTAAGTGATGGTCTAACATCCCAGTATAGACAAAAGGCCAATTTCTATCTAGCTTGCACAAACTTCCAAAGTACAGCTTTAAAAAGATGGAATGGATTTTTTTAAGCTGGTTATGGAAAAGGCATACCAGATGCAGTTGGAGTGGCATTGAAGAGGAAAGTTGACAGTGAAATAAAATATGGTCGGACATTTCAAATGCCAGTGACTTTGTTCACTGCATGACCACTAGCGATAGTTTTACCTGCATAATATCAGAGAGAGATTCAGAAAGAGCTCGAATCATTACAAAATATACCAGGAACAATGAAGTTACATCAAGTTCTATTTCATCCAAATCACGTAATCAAGTACAGGAACATCAGTTGTACATGTAATACTCCAAGCAGTTGTGGTAATTGTACTGGTCAAGAAATAAAAGAATCAATGATTGTAGAGGGACAAACTACAGACAAGAAAGGCAAAAAAAGCACAAGATAGAAATATTTGAGGTAGAACCCCAAAATCTAGAAACGGAGATAGAAGAAGTATCACAACCAGAGTTTGATTTTCAGTGAGCGTTTGAGTCATCAGAACAAACATACAACCAGTTGAAACTTAATATCAGCAACTTGATAAAGAGGTCGGTAGTTTTTCAGGAAGACCATGGAAAACAAATATCATGGAATATAGAATGGAGGTTGGTGTTCTGCCAATGGACATATATCCAAACGATATCCCAGATTCAAGGGCATTATATCCACGCAAAGTTGTAAGTGATTGGAATTGTTTACCTGCTTGTTAAAGAGTTTTTGAACATACAACTGATATAAAGACATCTGACATTCGAAAGCTTGTATTAAACAAGGACCTTTACCTAGATAATGCCATTCTATTGAAGGGTACCAGTGCATCAAGTACATGTCTTCGAAATCTGCCAATGATTTATGCCCAATGCTCAGATGTGTATGTACCAGGTATTTACCTCACAGAAAACATTATTCGATCAATATTTCAGAACGAAGTAATGAAAATAAGAACCAACCAAGCATACATGGGTATTTGGCAGATACATGGACTAGCAAGTGCTTTTAAGAACAACAATAAAAGCATTGTTCCTTTGCTTGTTTTTTACCATGTTTTTGTAGAGACTTGTCTCATGTGCATTTACTCCATATCCTTTTATTCACCATTTGAAACCCCATTTATTCTGTGTACCCTAAACTAGGAAACAAAAATGTAAGGAAAGATTTGAATCGTCTCATTATACCAAGGAATGAAATCAAAGAAGCCAAATCCGTCTACATCTTCTGGACTAGTACATGTAGTATGAGGTCCAAAGAAATGACAAGGGAACACTGGGTTCCAAATCACTTTGTACCAGTTTTGCCAATAGACAATTTAGAAGGTGTAGTTCCATTAGAAACGATGGAATGTGAAAATGAAAGTGACGAAAATGAACAAGATACATTTCAAATAACTACAACAAACACAGAAAAAGAAAATTCAAGCCAAACAAATGAGAGGATAGTTATTGAAAATTTGGAATTGGAGAAGGACATAACTATTGAAAATGATGGAAATGAGAACAACACAGATGTAAATGAAGATGATGGAAATGACAACAAAGATGTTAATAAAAAGGTTGGAAATGAAAACGACGAAGATGTTAATGAAAATGACAAAAATGAGAACAATACCAATGTTAATGAAAATAATGTACATGAGAACAACAAAGCTGTTAATAAAAATGATGGAAATGAAAACAACAAAGATGTTAATGAAAATGATGGAAATGAGAACAACAAAGATGTTAATGGAAATGATGGAAATGAGAGCAAAGTAGATGTAAATGAAATAACTAAATACCGAAGTTACTGTGAATTTAATTTCTGCATATGCGCATTTCGACAACTTATGTCTCTTTAGTGCAGATAAAATCTAAACGTTTGGAAGACCATAAAATCAAAGATGTTTAAAAAACTGATAGAGAACAAATAACCAAATGAATATGATCTAAATGTAAAGCCAAAATCATCTAAGGACAGAGCTTTGCTTGAGGGAGATACTCCTTAGCTTTCAACAAAATTTTCAGAAATTTAGGTATTGTAAGGTTCCAAATAGAAACGGCTTTCGGGGCAGCACCGAAGTACTGACTACTGGGCTGGAGAATACCCTCGGGGACTAACAGTCCACCAGCAGTGGCATCGACCCAGTGGTAACAAATAACTAAATACCGAAGTTACTGTGAATTTAATTTCTGCATATGCGCATTTCGACAACTTATGTCTCTTCAGTGCAGATAAAATCTAAACGTTTGGAAGACCATAAAATCAAAGATGTTTAAAAACTGATAGAGAACAAATAACCAATATGTTCTAAATGTAAAGCCAAAATCAGCTAAGGACAGAGCTTTGCTTGAGGGAGATACTTCTTAGTTTTCAACAGAATTTTCAGAAATTTAGGTATTGTAAGGTTCCAAATAGAATCGGCTTTCGGGTCAGCACCGAAGTACTGACTACTGGGCTGGAGAATACCCTCGGGGACTAACAGTCCACCAGCAGTGGCATCGAATCAGTGGTAACAAATAACTAAATACCGAAGTTACTGTGAATTTAATTTCTGCATATGCGCATTTCGACGAAATGAGAACAACATAGATGTTAATGAAAATGAAGGAAATGAGAAAAACGCAGATGTTTATGAAAATAATGGAAAAGAGAACAACGTAGATGTTAATGAAAATGATGGAAATGAGAACAGCGTAGATGTTGATGAAAATAATGGAAATGAGAACAATACCGAAGTTACTGTGAATTTAATTTCTGCATATTCGCATTTCGACGAAATGAGAACAACATAGATGTTAATGAAAATGATGGAAATGAGAACAATGCAGATGTTTATGAAAATAATGGAAAAGAGAACAACGTAGATGTTAATAAAAGTGATGGAAATGAGAACAACGCAGATGTTAATGAAAATAATGGAAATGAGAACAACGTAGATGTTAATGAAAATGATGGAAATGAGAACAGCGTAGATGTTGATGAAAATAATGGAAATGAGAACAACGTATATGTTAATGAAAATGATTGAAATGAGAACAACGTAGATGGTAATGAAAATAATGGAAATGAGAACAACGTAGATGTTAATGAAAATAATGGAAATGAGAACAACGTAGATGGTAATGAAAATAATGGAAAGGAGAACAACGTAGATGTTAATGAAAATGATGGAAATGAGAACAACGTAGATGGTAATGAAAATAATGGAAATGAGAACAACGTAGATGGTAATGAAAATATAGGGAATGAACAATGTGATGCTTCAGGTGATATTCTGAATCCAAAGCAATATGTTTGGAAATATGCCATCACTAAATATAAATATAAACCCTATCCTGGAATTGTATAGGATGCTGCAGAAA
Source organism: Modiolus philippinarum (assembly GCA_002080025.1). Lineage (NCBI taxonomy): Eukaryota > Metazoa > Mollusca > Bivalvia > Mytilida > Modiolidae > Modiolus > Modiolus philippinarum. The sequence continues at coordinate 30,549 of MJUU01028214.1, forward strand.
TGTACAATGTATGCACAGATTTGATAGAAAAAAAAACAATTGCTTCTTCTGGCCACGAGCAATCAAAGATCTGTGCTTTTATGAACTTAACGATGTGTTGGTTTTGATTCCAGAACCAATCAAACTTTAAGGATCAAACGCTCATTACCAAATAGTCAATGAAACATTGGAGAAAGTTCTTCAAGAAATCAATTAAACTAAACCATTGAACTGTATTAAAGGACATTAAATCAATTTTATAGACATAGATATTGCATGCACTAATCAAAGACTCGATGCTTCTGTTATGATATGTAGGGCAGATTTTTTATTGCATTTTATGAAAAAAAGTCCATCCTGTAACATACATGTCCGTCAAGTAACAGCATCTGTCTTGAAATGTATTGTTATCCCCGCACTTTTCTGAAGAAAATGCGGGGATATTGTTTTGGTCCCGTCTGTCCATCTGTCCATTATTTGAACCTTGTCAGTGGAACTCCTCCTACATTTTTGGATTTATGTTTTTAATTTTGTTATATAATTGTTGCATATGTGCTGCAGATGCACAATAAGCTTTCGGATTTTTGATATTGGTCTTGGTGCAAACAAAAGGCCCAAGATGTCAATTTTGACACATGTGAGCTTGTCAGTGGTACTCCTCCTACATTTTTGGATTTAATGTTGTTATAGAATTGTAGCATATAGTCTGCAGATGTGCAATAAGCTTTCTCAATTTTATTTCCGGTTCCAACCTTTGTCAATATTTTGAAAATTCAAAGACTCAAAGACTCATATTTCTTTTACTTTTAGCCTATGATCTCATTTTCTTTTTTCTTTTACTTTTAGCCTATGATCTCATTTTTTTTTCTTTTTTTGAAGTGTTTAGAAAAAAAATAGAGTTCTGATTACCTAGAATTCTACAATGTGATTCCAATTTTGGTAAATATTCTGAAAGTTTCAAAGAACACTCAATTTTTGAATTTTGAAATATACTTTAATAATTTGTTTGAATTAGGAGAACATTTTCACCAATTGGTTTTTCAAAAATATTGGATTCCAACTTTGGTAAACTTCCTGAAAGTCTCAAAGACCTCTGATTTTTTGGAATTCGTCCCAACAACCATATATCCTTGTATTCTTTTTTAGTAAAAATAGTGATTATCCATAATCTGAATTCCAAAGTGTTGAGGAAAATTACACCCAGGGTCTATTACAACTGTTTTCTGTGTCAAACAGGGAGCGCGAGGGTGGCCATCATTTCTGATGGCACCACTTGTATTTTTTTTATTTAAAATTTACAAAGTTAACAATTTTACATTTTAAATTCAATTTATCAAATGTTTTCTATAATATCAATATAATTTGTTATTACTATCATTTCAAAATCAAGTGTCGTCTTTCCTGTAACAGAGAAGTCCGTCTAGTTACAAATTTTGTGTAACTGAGATATTACAACTTGCATTGAGGCATGTTATTATGTTTATATATTGAAGTATTGTAAACATATGTCAAAAACTTTTTAATAGAAGCAACGTTGTTATTTGCAAAATGGCAAAAAGTCGTGCGAAAGTCATTCCTGTGATAAGCTGTCCATCCAGAAACAGAAATGTCCATCCTGTAATGTCACTGTTTTTGTGAAATATTCTATACAATATGTCTTATTAGTTGATATATGTGATAAACATTTAAGATTTATTTTTCATTATCTCACTTTCATTTTCATTATTTAACTCCATAAAGATATTTTAAGCCATTCCATGCCATGTGTTAAAACTTATAATTGATAAAAAGCATATTCGTCAAAGCTGATTTATAAATATTTGATAAAGTTTAAGTCTAAAATTATTTATTTTGCCCTAAAATTATTCAAATGATATGGCTTTGATGCCCTAAAATGAAATTTGAAAAATAGACTAACAATTTAAAGATTATTTGTTGAAAACTTTAAATGTTACAGGAATGATATTTTCTGTCACCAAGGGACGCATTATTTTGTTTTTCTACACTTTAGCCGTTTCATTAAGATTGCATATTTTGTATTTTTACTCTACATGTGTCATAGAAGTATTTTTAGAAAAAACAATACAGTATCTTTAATTTTGATTTATATTCTATCTCTGATCTTTTTTTTACCCATTTTGAAAAATCATGAATAGGTACAATAGACCAAATACATGGTGATCTCATTAACAGACCAATACTGGTTTGATTAGTGAATGTTCCTATTTATATCTTTGGGCATACAAATTACAAACTATTTGTTTTGAAAAGTGTTCATTATAAAGATAACTACATGATTTCTAATGATTAACTTGATTGTAATTTTTAACACCTAATGTTGGCACTACACTGAAAAAGTAGATTTACTCCAGTTCAAAGTTTAAAGCAAACCCCGCCCAGTCAATATTAAGTTTTATTACAATACTGTGAATTTAGGTTCTGCATATGCGCATAGCATAATGAACGTACAAGTGTATAGAACGCCAAATCAATATATATTCAAATAATTACACCTATCTTCAAATAATTGAAGATAGGTATAATTTACTAGTTTTTAAAGATAAGTTCAGTTAATAAAAGATATCTTGAACATATCTTTCAAAGAATTAAACCTATCTTTAAATCTAAAATGATAAGTACAATTGAATTAAATCGATCTTTAATTCAATTAAAGATATGTATAATTGATTTGAACCTATCTGCAATTGAATTGAACATATCTCCAAATGAATTATATATCTATGTCTATTTCAAAAGCAATACAGCTTAAAGAATGCGCATTACACATATACTGACAGCGCCTTATACTTAAGATATACATAAAAGTAAACACGATTATACATTTATTCAATAATTTGACAAATATATAGAACAGGTAATTTGATAAGATACAACTTGGAGTATGTGAAAGCCACGCTTAATAAAGTCATAGCAGTCTTACTATTTCTTATTTTCTCCGCTAGGCACAAAAATTACTTAAATTATTGAATTCTTTAATATTTCTGACAGATAATAACTGCACTAGTTTATAAGTGGATGGATTTCTCCAATAATAGCTTTTGATATATATAGATCTGATACTGGTATATTAACTACACTCTAAGATGAAATGGTACTCGTCGTCAACAGATATTACAATATCTCAAGTTTTTATTAATAATTAAATATCGACCAGTTTCTATATACAAGTTATGCTCACATATTCTATATTTACAAATATAAGGTTTTTAAACGTAATTCTACTCGATCTAAATAAAACTGTAGTACAAAAGTATCAAATATATGTGTATACAACAAACACTTTGGTGATAATGCAAAATAAGAAAACAACGGCAGTAGAATACCGAAGAAACAAAGCACAAGATTACACAAATCAAAGTCCAGAGACAAAGCAAAAGCAAGAACACCAGAAGACGGAAGACCAAAGACACCACATGCCCACAAAACACACGAACATTACATATACAACACAAAAAACTAAAGCACTAACA
>MJUU01028214.1:34038-60944 GCA_002080025.1 Modiolus philippinarum
TGCTCTGTATACAGCACCCGTCACACGGTCAGTGAGGCATATGTTTTGAAAGATCTGTTCGGTTACCGATTGGTTATTGTCATTTTCTAACCCTGAGACAAAACCAATTGAGGACCATGGTACGTGTAACTTCTCTAACCCTCAAACAGTACCAAGAATTGACATCACTTAAAGACTACCAATCATCCTTAGTTAAAGTGAAAAAAACATCTACATTATTGATATGTTGGTCAAACCATACATTATTGAAACCATATTTAAACAAAATATCTCTTAAGTTATTGCACCGATTCTTTTTATTAAGAGGCTTAGAGTAACTATATTCAAATAACTGATCATACAGACTTTTCAAAATACAGTTATGATCATAATTCAACAACTTTGACCAATATTTAACCATTCTAAATTGACGATCAATATATAACGGCAATTTGCCCAATTCACAGTAATTATATAATAGTTCCTTATATAGAGAGAATTATCACGAGATATAGACTGCCCAAGGGATAGCGATATGGAATGACACATGGATAATGCCTAAGCCGAAGGCGACGGTATTGTCCATGTGTCAGTCCATATTGCCAACCCAAGGGCAGTCTATATCGTGATAATTCTCTCTATATATGTTACTATTGTGTTTATTTTATTGAAGAATATTTGCAGTTTACTTGTTTATTTTGTTAACACTGAATAATCAGCAATAACAGTTGCATGAAAATCATCCAACACTATAGTTTTAGTTTTGGATATTTAAATTTAAATTTACTTACAGTTATATTTATCAATTAAGATATTTTGAAAAAAAACTGTTTTATTGATACAATTAAACAAAAGGAAAAAGATTTGTATTGTGAATACAATTTAAACCTACCGGTCAATATCAGAAAATTTGGACCGGTCAATATCATGTCATAGATTAATACCATAAATACCATAGATTGATGAATACCACCTGATCACCTCTACACCAATCAAGAAAGGCTATTCAAATCTGATATAAAATAAACCATATTATTAACAGTGGTTTGTCTAACCTTTAATATACGTTTAAGAAAGTTTACGCGAATTCTTTGAATATCAGGTGCGGCATGATAACTCCATACCTCGCATTGATAGTGAAGAATATATTTAGTAGTATATAATAACCTCATTGTAGGGAGGAATTTATAATGAGGTTGTTATGAAACTTAATTCATGGGTCAACTAGTGAAAACCTCTTAACCCTATGTCACTTATCTGTAAACACAAACTGTTGTCTTTCTATCCTTCTTCAAATGAATTAAAAATAGGTTTATTTCAATTGTACCTATTTTCAAATAATGATAGGTTTAATTCCGCTTCATGATTTGAAAAAAAGGTTCAACTAAATTAAACATAGGTATAAATGAATTGCACCCATCTCGAAAGGAATTGAATCTTAAATTATTTGAAGATAGCTATACAAAACACTTATAAATTTACGCGGTTGAAATTTGTTATTATTTGTAACTGTATGAAAATATTAGGCAGATAAAATATACTCTCGTACTTCAACAATTAAATCTTTCTTTAGAAATAATGCTCCTTTTGTTAAGGGAGTAAGAGCCTCAGATTTCAGAAGCATTCTATATCCTCGGGTTTTATCCATTCAAACAGTGCTAACATTTTTTGCACATGGGTCACATTTTCTTGGTCATAAGTCACTTTAAAATACATAAAATAGATTGTGTATAAAAATTTAATCAACTTCCAATTATAATTTCATATATTTAAAGGCCTATAAATATCTTATGCAAATTGAAGGAAAACTCTGGAGAGATCTGTTTCCTTCCAAAAATTTTGACGTCTTATATCTAAAAAATTCTTACATGGATTTTCAACATTTTTTGCTCAAGTTGTTCCATTAGCAGTCCTCTTCAAAACAAAAGGTCAGAATTTTAATTCTAATTACAAAATTTCTGACACTCGTACTCCCTTAACAAGAAATAAATATGGCCATTTTTTCTTTTAACTGTGGCATGTTATTTTCACGGTTCGTGGCATCAAAATTCTTATCATATTAACAGTTGCCGTCCTTAGTCTTTTAATTATATTAAACACAATGATGCATTGATTAACCTGTTTCGTACCTAAAGTCTTGTGTCTTGATATTGTTCAATGGTTCTTGAATTGCCCTGATTAGATTTTTTGGATACCTTGTGATGAATTGCCATATTAAGCCGATCTTTAGAATTATGTGTTCTCAAAGAATGTCCATTCTGTCCATTTTGTCTGACAGAGCCTCGAATAAACTTGTTCTTGTATAAAGTTAGTACTCGTTTATTACATATATATGATATGAAGATATAAACTCCCGTCAACATGTTACAAAGGCTTACCATCACAGATAAAATTGATGCCGGAAAAAACGCATCGATGATTTGGAAAATCCAAGTACATCCGGTGATTGTAAATAATTTTAAGTAAATAAGAATATCTCTCCTTTTATCACGGGTTGATGATTCAGTTGATACTTGGGGAGAGTTGTGTATGTGCCAAATTGCTACACAAAACATAGTTGTGTTTAATATTAAAATGACCGAAATAGGAGCAATGAATGTAAGCACAGCAGCTGTCTTGATAATCAAAAAACATATTTCACCACCATAGCCAACGGATTGATGATCTTCAGTAACATATGTCACAATGATGTTACATCCTATAATCAGAGCCGGGAGACCAAAGGCATATAAATTGTATTTTAATCTGATCCTCAACTCTGAATTGACGTTTGTCATCAACTTACTGGTAAAAACTTTACAAACATGAAACGTACATACGTTAAATGACGTAAAAACGGTCAATAGAAAATAATGTGAAAGTATTCCGAATACTTTGCAAAAGTCGTCTTGTTTAAAATTGTACGAGCGTAATTGAAGAAAGATTGTACTTATCAGAAGTGAAATTGCAAGACTAATGTTGTTTTGACCTGGTATAGTACGTAGTACTTTGAAAAAACCGTACGTGACAATAGTCATGGTTAAGCACATGATAGAAATTGCTGCGCATGCGTTCGTTAAGACAAATGCAATAAAGTCCATTGGTTTCTCGCCAGATTCTCCTAAAATTTCTTCAAACTTGTCATCGCAAATCCTCAATTTTCTATCTTTTATGATCATGAAATCATTTAACCCTAACAAATATCCATTCATGTTTAACTTAATGTAATGATCATTATGTAACGTATACTCATTTTGATTTAATTCCACTTGTTTGCAAAGCAACAAGTTGTTGACACGTGGCGCTTTATTGTGTGCCACACTGAGTGCGTAGTTCTGTTTGATACATTGATGTGAAAATGCCATGGTATTAACAATCGTTGGAACGTTAAAGGCTGCTTCATCAGTATATAAAGTGATATTCAGAGGAATGGTTTCCAAAGTAATAGAAATAGTACGATCCAATAGACTTATTAGAATTTCCTCCGTTTTACGTCTGTGAACTATATCGCCAATAACCAGCTTCACATACAATAGTCCCGACCAAGACCGTCTTGTTATAAACTGGCATGACGTATTTGCAATGATGTAACCAACCTCATACCAAAGTTTATCTGTATGTGTTTCTAATTTAAAATAATCCAACAATGCAAAGAAAATGTCATTCAAAAAGTCAATACCAGCATTTTGGTAACTACTTTTCTCTGTTTTGATCTCTATTCCGACAGCAAAGATGTAATTGAGGTTAGTTGTCAACTGTAGAACTGGAATACAAGTGTTATTAGACAGTATCTTTCCTGGACTGCAGTGAAGATCTCTACACGTATTCTGAAATTAAAAGAAAAGTACGTGTAATGTAAAAATTAATGAGAGGCATAAATTTAAAAGTGCGCCGCAAATTTAAATAATTTAAATAAAAAGCCCTTAACTTCAGTGCACCAACGTTAATGCAGATAATAGTTTTTAAATGAAAGTAGAATGATTTTCTTTATGACTTTAAAAGCTCAATGATGAAAATCTAATAGTGACTTTAATATGAAGAAAAACAATATGTTTTGTCCCATTGCTAGCATAATTATACATAAACGTTGTATTAAAGATACCGTTTTAATTAAAAGACTTATCATCAGTAAAATTGTTGTTTATTATTTCTTGAAATATATGCATGTTTGGATAATACAAAAAAACCTAAGATTATATTAGATTTCATGCTGATAGAACTGCGATTGAATCTTCTAAGGGGACTTTTTGATGGAGATTTGTTCTATTTGCTTAAACTTACCATGCATTTGTTTGGATTTTGTGCCATGTACTTTAATTAATATCTTTTCATTTGTTCATTTATACACAAAGAAGTCTTTCCAATTAATTACACTCTATGATAATTTTTGTCGCCTTCATACACACAATTCCTATCGTTAATATCTTAGGACTGAAAAATAGGGTTAATAACAAAATTACCGAACAGAGATGTTAAGGGCCGAAGTCCATGAGACAAAAAAAAAACAAAACAAAACAAAAAACAAATAAGGTGGAAACCACCAAAAAATTGTCGACACCAATGGTCCTGACTTGGTACAGGCATTTCAAAAGAAATTGTAGTTTAAACCAGTATTATGGCGCGCCAAGCCTCCCTTTCCACTGGCAACTGATAGGAAACTTGTAAAAAAGGGGGAACCTTTTTTTTTAACTTCATCTCCGAACTTCTAAATGCTAGGGATAATTTGGTACTGTAACCGATCCATTATTGTTTCCCCCTATAAGCTGAAAATTAATATTGACAAGTAGTAAAAAACACTTACTGCTTTGTTATCATATAACTGATATATTGAGCACATGGAATGTTTAGATGGCTTTATTGACTCACTGTAAGACGACAATGCAAACAGAGAGCGTAATCCAACGTTTGGTCCGACTTGCTTTGGCATGCAAATGACACAAAATAGAGACTGAACAGTTATTTCATAATATGGAATGGTGTGGCAACTTAGCTGATGGATATTGAAAAGCGTATGAAAAATATCATCAGCACAAAAATCAAATGTATTCTCAATTTCATTGCACATATAACAGAAAATGTTCCAATACCCCTTATATGCTAGAAGAATGTCATCCCTAAGAGATGTACAACCCTTTTCTATCAAAAAGGTTTTATATTTAAAATCGCTTTTGATTTTGCTATTGCATTTTCGGATCAACTGGGTTTTCGGAAAACATTTAAGACCGAAAGTCCAATATGTTTTATTGAAGGTACATCCTGAAGAAACGGCATCGGTTTTTAACTGTTCAATACTGGAGAAAATGCTGAATACCTTTGGTGTTGGGCATTCGACTGAATATTGCCATAGACGATAGAACAGAAATGGAAACCAATTACTATTTCCCAGCGCGTATTGTTTTGGCAGAATATCCTCACTGTCAAATGATGCTGATTTATTATTTGAAGGGTCATAAGTGCCCATTTTATACCCACTTATACAATAAGTTGTGAATATAAAGTAACTGTATTCGTCCCTTCCATATGCCTTCCAAGCAAACTGGATGTCTCTCACAATTTCAGAAGTTTCATTTACATTACAAAGATAACAGTACTTGTTCTTGTATGGGTATGTGCTTTGATCAAATGGCATCAGGTTACACAAACGTGATATTTCGCTGTCATTTGTCAAACAAGAGGAAACCACTTCAAGCGTTCCATTTGGAGGATTACACATGTAGCAGAATATATTTCGGAACATACCAAATGGTTGGTCTATCGCTGTGCATGCCTGTTCGATTGGCGTGTTTTCTGTCATATATGTTCCCGTTTGGTTACAGGCTGAAAATATAACTTTTCTATTTATTCTACAGACATCATCAAACCCATTGTGGGCCGAATATACGGAACAATTGTTTTCCGAAGCTAGTGTAGCTATTTCATGGAACGAATTTAGAAAGTTAAAATCGGTGGAAACATCACAATCAAAATTAAGATACCACTTGTCCAGGGTACTTGGGTCGTTGTTGCACTGAGAACAGTATATGTTATCATATGTCAAATAGGTATCTAGTGACGTCACGGGGAGCATTTCTATTCTTTCTGTTACATTCTGTTTAATTTCACATTTTGTACGAACCATTTCAGGTGAAGACTTCGGACATTTTTTCACAACATTGTAACGGTAAGCGTAAATATTGATATGACCATTGTCTATAATCTTGGCATCTTTACAAATTCTTTCTGGAAGCTTCAACAAGATATCGGGACAACAGTCTCTGTGTTGTAAACAATTAGCATCGCAACTACAGCGTGGACAAACAGAGAGGGGGTAGTGTTCTATTGAATCATTTGTAGCTGCGCCAGCTTCACAGACTCTAGTCCCACAGACGATTTGTAGCTGTTCAATGGCGTCTTTCAAGATACTGTCATTCAATTTCAATTCGAAAGTCAATCGAATGCAAGCAAGGATCACAATGTTATAACACCTACGCATTCTGCAAAGACACTTGCTCTCTAAAACAGAAATTTATATCAAAATTAAAAAAAAATAAAAAAATTATTTCATCGCTTTGTAATTGCAGTTGAAAAAGAATTTGCAAAGAAATACGTACTTTTCGCAATGTTATAAAATTGTTGATATAGATCCATGATAACCCTTAAAAGACCTGCTGGTGTATGGTCTTTTTTTTCGATTGTTTTTCTGTATTACTATTTTAGACATCAGCTTTAAAAAATCAACGTATGTAACAGAATTTAGTTAACAATTTGCCCATGTCGACATAAATTGAAAATGGACTGTGCAAATTGTCCTGTCGACATCCCCTATTACGTAAATAATGTATTACGTCCTATTTTTATCTGAATTTCTTTTCAGTTTGTGGTATTTTTAAATAGGATGAGAAATTACAAAATCAAATGCTCATATCTACTATAAAACTTTTGTAACCTTGTTGTTTGCATGTGAAAGTAAGGATATGTTCTTTAAAGTCATCATGAGTAGTACAAGCGCGAGCAAGTCAGACAAGCTGAGATATGTTGACCCCGTAGGATGGTGATAGAGGAACGTCGCATTCAAGAAAAGGGAAATCGGTAATTGTGAAATCAAAATCATCTTTTTTTTTATTTTTCCAGAGTCTATTGTGATAATTACATCCAGAAAATGGCAGTATTTAAAATCACTTTTTGCTTTATAAAGTTAGTTTAGTTCCTGTGGGTAAATGATGTCGACATAGTCTGAAAACTGGGGATTTCGAAAAGTGAGGGTCCTCATAAAAATGCAAGCTGCTAATCAAATAGTCATTAAATAAATGCCCTCGTAATCAAATAATCATTAAAACATGTCCTTATAATCAGGTAATCAAGAAACCCATGACGGGCCTCAATAGTAAGGATATCGTCAAGACACTTGCTGTTATCGTTGAAAATTAAAATAAGCTTATCATTTTTTTGTACGGTCCCATTTGGAAGTTTTTGCATGGCGTCCCGTTCGTAACAGAAAAAAAAAGTATCTGCAAGTAAGAGGTCTAGCAAGAGACATAATGCCCAACTTATATGAACAATGATTGTTGTAAATAGAATTTGAAAATAATCCTTGTTTGTTTTTATTTTTGTTGCAATTTAATGAAGATCAGAAAATTAAATTGTTATTCAACAATTTGTTCCACTTTATCATGTTTACATTTGGAAGAGCTGTTGAAAGTGTAGAAAAATCATAGCCCAAACGTAAACTTACGAATCTTTGACATTTAATCATTCCAGTTGATTTCGGCATAATGATAAAAGTATTTTACTCACAAAGTTTACATCACAGTTCGTCTTACTATTTGAAACGTATTATATATAATTGCAGTCTTCCACTCACCTAAGTGTCTACCCTTTCACGTCAATAAATTATTGAAATATTGCCTATGTCTTCGTTCACATAGCTCTAAATGATAACTTATTGCAAGATGAAATAATTGCAGCCCCTATTGTTTCATTTATTAATTCGTCCTTCTAATCAGAGTTTTGGGGGAATTAAAATGAGTTTTTATGCTATCAGTTCCAATGATGTATTGGGCCTTTGGTATATCCACAGGCATCCATATTTAGGATTCATTTTATGCCAAAAATTATTGTCCTATTCAGAATTTGAATATCAATTAATTGCATTTCAGATCTACTGAGCAAAAGTGAGGTCTTCTGTTGATTAAAAATGGTTTTAAGTAAAATTATGGCTTGCAGTGTTTTCTACTTGAATGCGAATTAATACTGAAATGTATGATTCCGGTCGTGCGTTTTTAGGAGATGTTTCCAATTACAAATTAATATGAAAACAAAATTATCTAACCTGTATTGCTATAATGTTTCCAGCAAGCACAGGTATGCCATCAAAGTGCTGTAAATCCAAATTTATTCAATCGCTATAATGAGCATTTTAATTCATGGAGGTGAATGATTTATTAATGTTGAATTTTTCTTTACCATGAAATTTAAAAAAATTAAAAGTTTAATTATGTATTGGCATGTTAAATTACTCACGATGTACTCCATGTATGTTGTCAGTACTTTGGTTCTGACCCGAAAACCGATTTATTTTGAAATTTGCAATATCTAAATTTTATGAAATTGTATTTAAAACTAAGGAGTATCTCCCTCATGCATAGCTCTGTCCTTGGTTGAATTTTGGCTTTTCTTTTTAGATCCTATTGGTTCTTTGTTCTCTATCAGCTTTAACATTTGTTTCGGTTTATGGAGTTCCAAATGTTTTGATATGATCTGTATGAAGAGACTGAGTTGTTGAAATGCACATATGCAGAAACTAAACTTACAATAACTTCGGTATTTATTATTTATTACCACTGGGCCGATGCCTCTGCTGGTAGACTGTTAGTCCCCGAGGATAATCACCAACCCAGTTGTCAGTACTTCGGTTCTGACCCGAAAACCGATTTATTTTGAAGCTTGCAACGTCTAAATTTTAAACTTGTGTTTAAAAATAAGGAGTATCTCCCTCATGCATATCTCCATCCTTGGCTGAATTTTTGGCTTTTCTTTTTATATCCTATTGGTTATTTGTTCTCTCTCAGCTTTTATAAGTGTTTCGGTTTATGGAGTTCCAAATGTTCTTATATGATCTGCACTGAAGAGACGTAAGTTGTCGAAATGCACATATGCAGAAACTAAATTAACAGTTACTTCTGTATTTGTTATTTAAATCAATCTTTAGTTTTTATGTATGTTAAAGTTAGTGAAAATCGAACTACAATCGAATGATCCAACTAGCGTTGATCCTTGGGCTCCATGTGATGAGTAGCTGACATAACTGTTGCTTCACTTCTTATCTGCGCTGGACATAAATTATGGTAGATTATTTGAATAGTAAGAATATCTAATCTTCACAAATTCCACAGATCAAAGGAGTATCATCCTCTCGCCTTACCTGATTTAAGTTTTATTCTCGTGGTCTTATGGTCTGAAGTTTTCTATTTAATCATCTTTTTCAGATGTTTGATTCAAACCTGCACTGAAGAGACATTGAGACATAAGTTGTCGAAAAAGCCATCTGCACTGTAGCTAGACTGAAGCTTAGGCTTCCTGCTGTTCTCGCATTATTTCCTTACTCAAATCATTTTCAAGTTTTTTGCTTTATTTTCTAAACAGTTTTGATGTTTTTTTTTATGTTTTTGCCTCATGAACTCTGGCTCTTGAAAATTCTGATCGTTAATTTTGTTATTTCCCCTTTTGCTTATCTTTCGGTCCAAGTCTTTATTAGATCAACATAGCAGACAAGAACTGTCAAAGTAGTCATCTGTATAATGTAATTTACTTGCATTTTAATATTTCATTCTTTATCCTCTTAGTTGAATATAGCTTATAGTTTTGTTTCTTCAGAATCACCACATCCCAGAGGTTAATGGTCTGATGACATAAGTCAAAACAATATCGGATTTTTTTAATACTTTAATTTAAAAAAAGCGTTGGTTAGAAAGAAATATACAAAAATATACAAAACTTTGGTATTAAAAATAATGACAACACATGTATAACACATAAAAATATTGTAAGATTATAAAATCATTAATTAAGTCTATTCTATAGCACAGTCAGTGCTCCATCTTATGTGTCGGGCGACAAACTTCTGTTCTCGTATGAGTGTTCTGACTTTTCTGAAGAATTCAAAAATACTCATATTACATTATGCACATCGTAAATTTATTTCAGTTAAATAAATTGTAATAGTGCAATTGCTTTAAGTATAAAATCAATGTTAAAACTGTGAATTGGCAGATTATTTGTCTTATGTCAATTGTTATGGAGTCTGTTTTTGTGTACATTCTATATCAAAAGTGATATTTAATCATTTGGAGATTCTTTGCCATAAAATCCCTTTTTAGACATAGTTTTTTTTGTTTGGATAAAAAAGACAAAAAAAAACTTTTAAAAAAATGTTCTAACCCCACATTTTTTCTCGAACGCATTCAATCTTTTTGGAGACTTGATCCGCCGGTTTATGCCGATGTCAATAGTTTCATCTTTTTGTGCTGTTTCTTCTATGTCATAAATATAACAGAATTTTTTTTATATGTTTAATCATTTTGCATCCTCGTATATTTTTTTTCATAAAACAATGTTTTAAGGAGGAGACGATCTACTAAGTTGGCAGAACATGCGTCTGATCCTCTTTGTCTAATTATTTATCAAATAAAATGTTTCAATCCAATAACAGGCTATAATATAGCATACTTACCATTTCTGTTGGTTTCTGTTAACTCCTGTATTTGTATGTCATCGTTTATTTCGTATTTATCTGGCCAATGACATCCAACACATAACTGGTACAACACCGCTCCTAAAATAGCACCTAGATGTGGCCCTAATACAGGTACCCAGAAATACTTGTAATCTCTGTACCTGAAAATGTAAATACCAAACGCAACTGATCAAGTACTTATTCAGTTTCTTCACAGCAGATTTAATTAAGGATGTACCCTTATTTTTTTAAACGTCATTAATAGCAAATTTGAAGCAACTGTTGAAATCCATATACAATAGTCTATTCCAAATTATTGAGTAGATGGAACTTGGAAAAAAGAAATTTTTTTGCTTAAATTGGAGATTAAACACTGTTATTAGTAATCCTATGTTATGTTGGAATTTCCAACATATTTAAAAGTAGATATCTTCAAAATAGTATCCATATTTGCTAGTAAACTTTTTAAAACATTGGGTAGACTCTACCATATCTACTGCTGCATACTTGTGGATTGCATATACATATCTAATTTGTTGTTACTACTTTGTTTTGCTTAATTGTTTGTTTGAATTTTTTCTTTGTTCATTTAATGTATATGCTTTCAACCAATGGTGAGTATTATAGTCTATTCGTTTTTTGCAGAAATAGTATTAGTAGAAACACATAAAAACTGGAATTCTCCAAAGTACCCTAAATATGTACCACTATAGTTAAGTCGATCGTCACTCTGGCACTCAAGAGTATACCCGAAAGAAAAGTAGTTTGTGTACTACAAACCTTAAACTAGTACGACAATTTTAAACCGCATTAGACCATTCCATTTGAGAAGAATCAAAGGGGCAACAATGACATGGTCAGATTTGTTGATTTTAATATAAGAAAAATCAACTGATTGTTTTTTCCATCCATAAAAGGAATACGGGACTTTCGAGATAGGAACTCTCGTGTAATTGAAGGTGGAAACATCTCCTCAAATACCAGTAAGAGGGATAACTGGATTCCTGGATATTTGAAATAATTTATATACCACCTAAAAAACAAACGTCCCACATGACAATTATTATCCCCCCGCTTAGCGAACGCGGGTGGGGGGGTTTATATAATGCAGTCCGTCCGTACGTGCGTTTGTAATGCTCCCCGATAGCTCTGGAACTGTAAGAGATACAAGTTTGAAACTCGGTACCATACTAGAGTATGGTCAGAAGTAGCGCACTGTGGATTCGGAATTTAGGTTAAACGTCCTAGGGGCAAATTATGGGCGAAAACGAATTTTCGCGATATCCAATAACTGAAGAAATTTCCAAGGCCATTTGGACTAGAAAGTTGAAACTCTGGAATCGACTCACATATTATGTAGCAACTTCACAGAGGGTGTCGTAACTTTGGTATGACCCCTCAGGGCATGGCCTCTAGGGGGTCCAAAAACAAAAAAAAATCGATTCCGCTGGAACTCCTCTTACACCTTAAATCGCAGAAACCTTGTAATAAGGGTATAAGTAACACTATAAAAGTTGTCTGTGCCGAATGTTTCGG
The DNA here is from genome assembly GCA_002080025.1 of Modiolus philippinarum. Classification (NCBI taxonomy): domain Eukaryota; kingdom Metazoa; phylum Mollusca; class Bivalvia; order Mytilida; family Modiolidae; genus Modiolus; species Modiolus philippinarum. The sequence goes on from MJUU01028214.1 coordinate 46,244, forward strand.
AATGTTGAAATTTGCCCTCAGGGCGGAAAAATAAGCGAAAATGTATTTCGAGATATCCAGTAATAGGTGAAATCTTCTGAAGTATTCATGTATGGAAGCTGAAACTTTGTATGGAAGTTCGATTATATGCATCTCATTTACTTATGATAGGGACGTTTAGTATGACCCCTGGGGGCATGCCCTTAAGGGACCAAAAATGTTAAACAATTAGTACTCATCAGAACGACTGGAAATCTATGTATAATTTCGATTTTGTAGTTTATATTTTCATGAGGAATTATTGAAATTGCTCTTTGAATACGTTCTAAGCTTTCGGAATTTAGACCCCGATGCCAAATTTGGTAAATTTCCTGAAAATGTCAAAGACTAATAATTTTTGAAATTCCAACATGAGGTTTTATAATTAAGCAACTTTTTAATGTCATCAGCTAGTATGAACACTAGGATTCCAAAAATATGATTCTAATTTTGGTAAATTTCCTGAAACTCTCAAAGACCAATTATTTTTTCGAATTTTACCTAGCAACCATATCTTTTTTAATGCCTTATAGTTTTAATGATCATTTTCAATGGTCAGATTGAAAAAACCTTGATTCCTATTTTGGTAAAGTTCCTGAAACTCTCAAAGACCCATTATTTTTTGGAAATCTACCTAGCAACCATATCTTTTTTCAATTATTTAGAGTTATAATGATGAACTTCAACTGTCAGGTTGCAATAATCTTTGATTCTAACTTTGGTAAATTTCCTGAAACTCTCAAAGACCCATTATTTTTTGGAATTTTACCTAGCAACCATATCTTTTTTGATGCTTTTTAGATTTAATTATCATTTTCAATAGTCATATTGCAAAAAACTTTTATTCTAATTTTGATAAAGTTCCTGAAACTCTCAAAGACCCATTATTTTTTGGATTCTACCTAGCAACAACCATATCTTTTTCAATTATTAAGAGTTATAAGGATGAATTTCAACTTGTCAGGTTGCAAGAATCTTTGATTCTAATTTTGGTAAATTTCCTAACTCTCAAAGACCAATTACTTTTTGGAATTTACCTAGCAACCATATCTTTTTTTATGCCTTATAGTTTCAATGATGATTTTCAATAGTCAGATTGCAAAAATCTTTGATTCTAATTTTGGTAAATTTCCTGAAACTCTCAAAGACTTACTGTTTTTGGAATTCTACCTGGCAATCATATCTTTTTCAATTCCTTACAGTAGTGAAGATCATTTTCAATAATCAGAGTGCAAAAGACTGATTCTAAATTTGGTAATTTTACTGAAGACCAATTTCTTTTTGGAATTTTACCTAGCAACCATATCTTTTTTGATGCCTTATAGTATCAGTGATCATTTTCCATAGTCAGATTGCAAAAATTTTTGATTCTAAGTTTGGTAAATTTCCTGAAACTCTCAAAGACTCATTATTTTTTGGAATTCTACCTAGCAACGGTATCTCTTTCAATTCCTTACAGTAAAAATGATGATTTTCAACAGCCAGGTTGCAAAAATCTTTAATTCTAATTTTGATAATTTCCTGAAACTCTCAAAGACCTATTATTTTTTGGAATTCTACCTAGCAACCATATCTTTTTGGTGTTTTACAGTTACGATGATTAATTTTGTTTCAAAAACACTTGTCTTTTTTTACAAGGGGAGGGGGTCAAAAAAGGGGGAGCAGTGGATCGCAATCTTTGATTGGCTGTTTTTCATTAAACTAAATTTTAAATACCGAAAAACAATTTACCTGTAGAGCTACAAATAAATTAAATATAAATCACCCTTAGCTCAACAGTGTTAATTAACTAGTGATTCCCTCTCAGGTATTGATTTCGTATAATACACAAAAAAATTTCCGGAGTGAACACGACTCAAATATCCCGTATTGGGAAGTTGCTTCTAAGGGTGTTTCTTACATCTGAAGGCTCAATTTTAATTTCTTCTCAGTAATAGAATTTTGGCCTTTAATGGGATTAAAAATCAGTTCACCCTTGAATTCCCATTTTAAGATATCAATTGTTATTTTCTATTTTACATGAAATGTCGAATTATGCATGAAAGTTAACACTGACAAACCTGAGTGTGCAAGGAGTGTAAACAAATAAAAAAAATAGCACCGGCACAACAGATGTGATCAACTAGGTGAACAGGAGAGCTCCCTATTTAACGGAAACTAATATTATCCAGTTTTCAAGCTATTTGACTAAGCCTCAAACATTATCCGTAAAAATATACTATAAATACGTACGCGAATACATCTATTCCCCATCCAGCAATACATGTGAAGATTCTTGGAGCCAGATCTCTTGCAGGGTTTATAGCATACCCACAATTGTAACCATATGTATTCCCGATTACAAACACAATCAGTCCTATCACAAATGGCTGCAATCCTTTTGATGTCTCCATATTCCTACTGTCTGTGACTGCTAATACCCCAACTAATAACATACCCGTTCCAAGAAGCTAAATTAAAAAGAAATATCTCACATAGTCCCATTTTTATGTTCTACATATTAAACACACGCTAATATGTAAAAACATAACATTCTTTTGGTACATAAGTATAGTTGAAAGTTTGCATTTTAAGCGGAAAGTAGGAGTATTTTGAAATTTCCTTTACTCGGCTAGCCTCGTTCTTAAAAAATCTTAAAAAAATCCCATACTTCGATATAACGAATAATTTGCCAACTATCAAGTGATATGCTTGCTTTTACCGAATATTTGTAGAGACTTTGTCCCATGTGCAGTTACTCTATATTATTAGATTTTAAATTTGTTTGATTTATGAAACAGCATGCATGCACACATTTTAATGAATACGAAAAAGTTTAAATCATAGTAACAGTTCGACATACAGTTAAGTATTTGTTCTTTATCTCAATTTTAGTTCTGAAAAGTATTTACAAGTACATACATTATACTTCAAAGGCTTATTTTTGAGCATTGAACGTCGTTAGTGACATAACAATGATATTTTATGAATCTATCTGTTATTTCACCTGATCTCCTAGACATGTATAAATGGAAACAAATTCTTGTGGATAAGTTGCCCATATCCCTGCAGTAGCTTTTGGTCCTGATACCGCTCTTATTCCATCATCGAAATTATTCAAAGCATCTGAAACAATTATCACTGTTTTAAGAAGAACCACTTTTTTCTCTTTGATCTTCATGTGGGTATGTTTGTGTTAGGAAAGTGTTTGTTTTTTAAAGAAATTACGTTGAAAATTTGTTTAAAATTAATTGGAATGTTATTTTTTCACACAGGACTTCTACAGAAGTCACCTATACAGAGCCACAGAGCCGTTTCAGAAACTGAGGAATTGCGGGTACAAAGGTTGATTTTAAAATTTTGGTGTACAGACAATCGATTTTCAACCAATGATGTTATGTTATTCACATTCTTAACCAATCAAAATATTTCGGTGTAAGCTCTACCCACAATCCTTTAGTTTCTGAAACGGCGAATTCATTTTCCGGCATTTTTGTTTTATCTTCAGTATAAAAGACAAGGAAGCTGTAAAACTTTTGTTAATTATGTTCTAAGATATATATCAGACACGTGACACACAACTTATTTCAAAAGACAAATGAAAGGGCGGTTATTATAATAATATTCAAATAACTAAATACCGCAAAGCTACTGCAAATGACACAAGTGCTCGTGCTTGAACTGTGTTTCTTTGAAACATTTCGCTGTCGCATAGAAATGCTAAAAAATGACGTACCAAGATATACAAAATATAAAATTGCTGATGCACAAAAGCTCCCCAGATATTGAGCTAACATGTACACCGGTACCTTCTTCCAGGGAACTTTCCCGAGACAAGCAAGAGCAACAGTTACCGCTGGATTTAAATGTCCACCTACAAATATAATACAAAATAGACACAATAAATCTTTTTTAAACCATATTATCTCCTTTTATTTGGCTATCATCATGATCATGAAAGATATGACGTATCAGTGTGACTGTGTCCTAGCTAGATTTCACGTTCTCGCGGATTTGTCATACCAATCCTAGTAAGCCGAGCTCTTGGCGAACGGTTTAGGTAAGCTAAGTTCGCGAATGCCAGTAATTGGTTTAGTCCGATTGAATAATGTTTAGGCCGTTTAAGAAAAATGTAAAATTTGATAATGATTTGTTCCGATTCAAGTTAATGTTTAGTCTCGGTTTTTGATGTCTGAACTTTTACCTAAGCAATACTCAGCTCACTAATGGTAATAACCACGTGCACTGGCTTATTGAAACTGTCATAGATGCCGTATACGGAGATGAACAATGCTTATCCTTTCGAAGAACTTTTCAGTGCTTTGAATGTTGTGTTTTTATTTTAGTATTTTTGTGTATGTCACATGTCATAGTTTTCTCAGTTTTGCCATGTTTTTTTAATATTCCCTAATACTAGTATGTCTTCGATATTATACTTCCGTTGTTTCTATGGAAGCCAAATAATTCTGCACAGTATGTTTTCTTTTACCACGGAAGAGGAGAAAATCGTTCTGGTGAACATTTGTAATCAAGATGATATTTCTTTTTATGTATTAAAGGGTGTAACCTATCATTGCTGAACTTGAAAAATGTAAACTTCTGACAGCTTTGGCAACATCATTTTTTATATGTTTATGTTGAATGTTGTTGCTGATAAAAGCAAAATGTAATTAATATTACATGTAAATATATCAAATAAAGAAGTTGGGACATATTCTAAATCTGAAGTGGTTACAAAATTACAAAAACAGCGTTGAAATGAAAGGTCAATTTATAAAGTGTGTTACCTACTTGTTTGTTGAAATGTGTCAGTTAAAGAAATGTTTTAACTTTTTCATATTGAGATACCTATATTAATCAGTCAAGCCTGTTTATGGCAGCTTTGTAAAATGGCGAAATTTTTAAAATTGCCAAACAAACTTTATGATAGTCTTCTTTGATTTAACGGAATGAATAAATTATTTGATTATTTATTTTTCAAGTGATTTTCTTGAGATTTTCACTGGATTTCCTGTAGTTTTATGTAAAAGTGAGTCAGTCAGTCAGTATACAACTATAATTTTATTTGGATATTTTATATGTTAGTCACATTCTATGACATTCTACGATAGCGAAATTTGACTTTTTCTATAAATACATTAGAAAACAGATCCAAAATTTAAACAGATTCACCATGTTCACGAGAGAAAAAGAATGATATATATTTTCATGTCTTTTTTTTTACATTTTCATCGGCTCTAGAAATATTATTGATTTCTCAAAAGCCAAAAAGTCACGAGAAAAGGTGAAGTGATTTAAATGTTTATAGATTTTCATGGATGATCTCCAAATAAATGCATATAGATTATCGACTAGTAAAATGATTCCATAGAATTAATGAGGTAGACAAAACCGTTTTGTGACAATAACAAATGTGGTTCATGCTTGTTGTATATTTATGTTCTTTTTTAACTTTACAAAGCTCTTTAAATATTTCTCACCAAATAAGTTGTATCAACAACTAAGGTCACGGGTCCCACTGCATGAAGTAAAAACTTTTCACTAGCTTAGGTTAATTATTTTTACTTAAAGAAGTAAATGAAATCAGCATTAAATGTATTTACTTGAACAAGTAAATTTAGATATAATACAAATTAGGTTTTCTCCACTCAGTGTCTGATCATATAAATTTTCATAGGATAATTAATAATTTTCTATCAAAGTTTCATTTCTTAGGTGCACAATGTTTTTCTTGAGGCATAAGCTAGCCAAGGACTTTTAACAGCTGTTAATATTGAATTAAGTGGTCTACAACTTGCATCATTACCACATCAAGATTTATCACATAATGATGCTTGTAATTTGGATAGGCTGAACAGTGTGACTGTAATGGGGAAAGGCTGTTTTGGAATAGATATACTGCATATTTCAACGCTTACTTGTATAAGTATAAAGTTTTTACTAGTAGAGGTAAGCAGAATTTTTACTGCTTTGGGTAAATAAAATTGATTTTAGTGAGTGAAATGATTTCACTTTATCCAGTTGGATCTCTGACTGACTAAGATAAGACTTGTTGCGTTAACATGATCTAGTTATTGTATGGATCCGAGGTATGGATCTATCCTCACCATTGCCAAGTGCTGTTTTTCTCAATTCACATTCTTTACAAGTTTTATCAGAGTCACAATTCAATTGGCTCCTGACAATGTCATAAAATTTTTATACTTACCAGACACACCCCCGGCAACATGAACACCCAGTGTGACTGCCACTCCCCATGACCAGTGAATAGATAATGCATCACCAACTGTACTGTTGCTGAGCACGGCTTGTGCTACAGAACCATCTCCAAATATCTAAACAAAATTATATATTATAGCCACATTTTAGCAGTGGGATTGGACATAAAAATATCATGAATGGCTCCTTGTCAATATGACCAGATTTAATGATATTTAAGAAAAAATTGACGAGCAACATGATTTTTTTTTCTTAAAAACAATGCAATTTTTATATTATCCTTCAGAAAAGGCGTTGATGACTTTACTGTGCATGCAAATCTCTCAAGACATGCGCAAGTGCTTATAGAGCGTTAAGGTTTCGTCGTCACAAAAGGCTGTAATTTGTAGCAACACCAACTGAGTGTCTAACCAATGGCTGCATAAAAATGGGCTTTTCTGTTACAGAGTTCGAAAATTTAAACAATTATACACAGGCATTACCTAATCCTACAGAGACGTGTGTCGTGGCTAAACAAACAATTACTACATGTATATCATTGGTTTCATATCTCAGTTTTAATTTAGATATTAAGCCCCATGTAATGATTGTAGTTATAGGGAAAACACACCAAGTTTCTTTGAAATTTTCTTTGTCCACTCTTCATAAGAGGCATATCATTCATGTGTTTAGAATAGCAAAAAGTCAGCAACATTGGATTGATTTATTAAACAAATATGTGTATCATATATGACAAAATATGAAAATCAAAACTGGACTACCTTCACTGGGACAAAAAGATTACAAAATACTGTGTAGAGACGTTATAAATTTGAAATAAAATTCAAATTCAAAATTCTTTATTGTCATTTAACATGAAATATTTGTAACAAACAATTAACAAAAATTGATGGGTGTTCCATGGAACACTTCTGTCGCCTGCACTACAAAAGAGCCATTTTTGACCAAGTGAACCTCTAGAATCTGTCAAATTAAAATTTTAAGATCAAGAAGCATGTTAAGATTAGGAGAAAAACAAATCCTGCAAATTTGTTTAAAATATTAATTCTTTTTTGAAGGACTTATTCAGGTTAACAAAGCAAATTAACAAATGAGCTATTTTGGTTCAGTGAACCTCTAAAATCTGCAAAATTAAGTTTTAAGTATCAGGTGAACAACATAAATTGAAAGTTTGGTTAGAATATGACTACAGTTTTGAAGGCGTTCAATATTAACAAACTGAATTAACAAATGTGCTATTTTGGCTCTGTGAACCTCTAAAATCTATAAAATCAATTTTTACATATCTGATGCCTAACACATCAGATAAACAACATATCCTGCAAGTTTGGTTGGAATCCGACTTGTAGTTATGATGGAGTTGTGGATTAACTAACCAGATTAACAAATGAGCTATTTGGGCTCTGTAAACCTCTAAAATCTGTAAAACCAAATTTCTAAGTATCAGGTACACAACTACATCAGGTTAACGACATATCCTGAAAGTTTGGTTGGAATCGGACCAGTTGCGGATACAAAAACCAAAATAACAAATGAGCTATTTTGGCTCCGTGAACCTCTAAAATCTGTAAAAACAAAATTTGAAGTATCAGATACACAACTACACCAGGTGAATGACATATCCTGAAAATTTGGTTGGAATCGGACCAGCAGTTTTGAAGGAGTTGTGAATACAAAAACCGACAGACGACGCAGGACGACGACGTAAGACGACAGATAGTAATCCCTATGTGTCGACTCTGCTGATAGCAGGCGACACAAAAAGTATAACAGATATCTAACAAGTTATCAGTCGGAAAGCCTAAAATTCGCATAATTTCAAAGTTTCAAGGGGCATAACTCTAGAACCCCTTGGACCTCTGAACCCTAATTCAAACTTGACCTGAGTTTCGTAGTAAACAACTTACATACCAAGTTTGAAGACCTTGTGCTATTTTGTTCACAAGTTATCTGTCGGAAACCCTAAAATTCGCAAAATTTCAATGTTTCAAGGGGCATAACTCCACAACCTCTTGGACCTCTGACCTTAAAATCAAACTTGACCTGAGTTTTATAGTTACTTGCATACCAAGTTTGAAGACCTTGTGCTATTTCGTTCACAAGTTATCAGTTGAAAACCTTCGGGGGGCGGACAGATGGACAGACGGACGGACGGACTGACGAGTGAGCGTATCACATAATACCTCGCCACTTCGTGTGGCGGGGTATAAAAATATCAACAAGTTAATAAACCTAAGTCCGCTGATCTCAGTATCATTGACTGTTTTAAAAGGAAGTCAATTTTTAATCAAAATGCCACATAAAAGCCTTCTGATGTCACAGTTTCAGATAACACAAACTGGTTACCATAATGAAAAAATAACAAAATTCAATCAAAACTACCAACAAGGGGAAAACGTATTTTCAATGTGCTCTGAACAATAAGCAAATATATACATGATATAGAAACAACATCTTGGTCATAATAGTACCCCCACGATGTAACTGAAGGTAGTTTCGTAGGTTATCGTTGGAAGTTGAACATTTTGCATCACTTAGGGAGCAACCAATCGATATGTAAAGGGGAAGCTTGGAAGGAACATCTGATCCTGGATAGTTTCATATATCAAATAGTCGCTTCATAAGAGGTGTATAGATCACCAAGTTAGGTGCGAAATAGAAAAACAACCATAAATTACAAAAACAACGAATCAACCCCAATGCTGGGTATATAACGTGGATACGTTAGCTGGGCACAGCTATTGAGTCCATATCATTCAGTGTCAGATATACATGTAGATACATAATTATGTTTTATTATTTATTTATAATTTCTTTTTTGAAAGAAGCATTAATTTATGTATTAAATTTGATTAGTCCCAAATAATTCATCTTCCCAAGTCAAGTGTTTGAGGTCAATGTTTGTAGGGAAGGACATGGACCTCAAACACTTGACTTGGGAAGATGCACATGATTATGTGCATGTACATATCTTGGTTATTCAAACAAATTAATTAGTACCTCTCAACAATGGTGACGCAATATTTGCAATCATTGGAATTTCAAATTTAAATTAATATAAGTTTATTCATATTGCATGTTTCTTTGCAAATATAAATATAGCTCTGTGCATGTCTTTATGTTTTTGATTTTGTCCTAAATTCAAGGGTAAAAGATCTGTTGTTGGAATAAAATATCAAAATCAATAAAAATTAATATTTCTTCTTAGTAATGAAGATCATGAGGTTTTTTTCAGCCACTGCTAAATTCATATTGGAAAAAATGACTTATTATAATTTTTGTGTCCTTATGTTCAACTATGATCTATATAGCTAGCAGAAACAACATTTATAAATTATGAACAGTGTTCTATCTTATTATGTATTATGTATAAGTGTCTCTGTAAATCATGTTCTTCTCTTGTATATGTTGCTTTGGACTCCTGATTCTTTACGGGATGTTAGTTCCTATATTGAGGTAAACCTACGTGCTGCTGGGATGGGTCTGTTTTTGCAGTTATCAACTATATGAAAGGGTAGTTACTTTTGGCATTTTGTATATAAATGGCCAGAATCCCTACTTGTTGCTGTAATTAATCATGTATTTATCAGTCGATGTTTAAGTATGTATCTTCAGTAATTTTAATGGCTTTCTGACTCCAATTATACAATTTTACTATACAATTGGGTTGATTTATTTTGAAATCTACTATGAATGGGTCGGTATTTTGTTCTAAAGTCTGTTTCACTTCCTTTAGATAATGGAAATTCTCTTCTGTTGACTTTAATATTGCATATTTCGGCACCGGATTTTGCATGGTTGTATAAAAATATTGTACATTTCTAGAACCACTTTTAGTTTGATGATTTCCTATACAAATGGATNGAATAAATACTTTTTAATGGCTTTCTGTCTACAATTATACAATTTTACCATAAAATTGGGTTGATTCATTTTGAAATCTACTATGAATGGGTCGGTATTTTGTTCTGGGCACTATATGAATGAGGGGTGGTTCAAAAAATGCCAGCGGTAGGTCTGTATCCAATTTCACTTCAATCCCCCGCGAATAAAATATGTGAAAGGCAATTTTTCAGAAAAAAAAGATGCCACCCAAGCTAGCTTCCACGGTGAAGTCTAAGAGGTTCAATTATATTTTCTATAAAAAGTTAGATGCCTGTGATGTAAACATATTTAAATGGTACAACAGATAGCTGGTTGATTAATAATACTTTCAAATGCCCCCATTGAAAAAGAAATGAGATACTTACTATTAATGTAAATGTTCCTAAAAATTCTGCTAATGTTTCTCTCACAAGAGTATTTCTTATTCTCAGTTTTTTAAAAATATTTGCAGCAGACATTTTATCACAAATAAACAAAACAAGCCGTCATTTGCAGATTCATTTACCAATTTATGCTACTGCATACTATGTAAATTATATCTCACTAAAACTGGGTCATGTAAATACACGATAATACACTTGTTTTTATCATACTCAATTCACAATTTTTGTTAGTCTTTAGTGAAAAATTATTTATGGTCTTATCGTTATCTCTTTTGGAGTGCATGGCAATCTATAGATCGAATGGTTGTGTATAAACATGATTAAGATTCATGTTGAACTACTGAACTTGTGCTGAAAGATTCTCCCTTAAATAGATTTTTTTCATTTTTTTGCATCGAATTCTTTAATTGATTAATTAATTAATTAATTAATTAATTTAATAAATTGTTTTTTTTTTATCATAATGTTTTGGGTTTTTTTTTTAATTTTTTGTTATTTAATAATTTTTTTTATTCCTTCTGAAATTAACAATAAATTGATATGGAGTAAATGCAAAAATTCTCTACGAACACATGGTAAAAATAAGCAAATTTATCTTGAAGTCACCATTTACAATACATAGATTAAAAGATTTCTTAATTGAATGTTTGACCAGTGATTAAGAAAGAGGCTCCCAGGAGCCTAGCTGTATCGCTCACCTGGCTTCAGTTGCCACAATCAAGGTAACATTGTAAGTTATACAGTTGATCTTCAGTTTCTCAAACTTTCGTAGCTCAAACACCTCCAATATCTTGAACTGTTTTTAAAGTCTGATCATGTTTTACTATATTTCTTTGTTGGGCTTTTTTGACAAAAACGTTCTTGCTAAGGACCACTTTCGACACCAGTTTTGAAGTCCAGATGTCATTTTGAAAATGGCAGTCAACAAACAATTTTCAGCATTGGTTTTGAAGTCGCAACATCAATATCTACTTGGAAATCTAATTTCATTGAAATCGGACAATGTTGAATTTTCCCGCCTTGTTTGGCGGCCATTTTAAAAATGGCAGTCAACGAACAATTTTTAACATCAGTTTTGAAGTTACGACATCAAGACCAATTTGGAAACCAAATTAAATGTCATTGAAATCGGACAATGTTGAATTTAAACGTCTATTTTGGCGGCCATTTTGAAAATGGCGGCCAACGAACAATTTTCAACACCAGTTTTGAAGTCGCAACATCAATATCTATTTGGGAACCAAATTTCATTGAAATAGGACAACGTTGAATTTTCCCGCCTTTTTTGGCAGCCATTTTGAAAATGGCGGTCAACAAACAATTTTCAATACCAGTTTTGAAGTCGCAACATCAATGTCTATTTGGAAACCAAATGTCATTGAAATCGGACAATGTTGAATTTTAACGTCTATTTTGGCGGCCATTTTGAAAATGGCTGTCAAGGAACAATTTTCAACATCAGTTTTGAAGTCGCCACAGCATGGAAAACATTTCATCAATTTACACTTAACCTTCATCTTCTATAGTTTTGGAAATAAAAGATGAAAAATACGAAAATTTTTAAAATTTGGTGAAAAAAGGCAATAACTCCCAAAAGGGTTTATGGATTTTCTTCAAAATTTCAGGGTGGGTAGATCTTGATATGTTGAACATTTTTTGCGATTTACACTTGACCTCTATCTGTTACACTTTTTGGAATAAAAAATTAAAAAATGCAAAAATTTTGAAAATTTAACGGAAAAAGGGCTATAACTCCGAGATGGGTTTTCAGATTTTCTTCAAAATTGCACATTGGATAGATCTCATCATGCTGATCATTTTTTACTCCTCGTCAGATTTTTGATATCTGTAACAGTTTTCGAGTTATTAGCCAAAAACTGCAATTTACCCCTATGTTCTATTTTTAGCAATGGCGGCCATGTTGTTCGACAGAGGGACAAACTGAATATCAGTTTGAGAAGCCATACCCTGATGATGATTCAGGCCAAGTTTGGTTTAATTTGGCTCAGCGGTTTCAGAGGAGAAGATGTTTGAAATTGTTGACGGACAGACATGCAAAAATTTTGAAATTTTAACGGAAAAAGGGCTATAACTCCGAGATGGGTTTTCAGATTTTCTTCAAAATTGCACAGTGGATAGATCTCATCATGCTGATCATTTTTATCTCGTCAGTTTTTGGATATCTGTAACGGTTTTCGAGTTATTAGCCAAAAACTGCAATTTACCCCTATGTTCTATTTTTAGCAATGGCGGCCATGTTGTTCGACAGAGGGACAAACTGAACATCAGTTTGAGAAGCCATACCCTGATGATGATTCAGGCCAAGTTTGGTTTAATCTGGCTAAGCGGTTTCAGAGGAGAAGATGTTTGAAATTGTTGACGGACGGACGACGGAGGCATAGTGATGGCAATAGCTCACATGGCCTTTTAGGCCAGGTGAGCTAATAAAAATATGAGTGTTTGATTAATTTTTTTTTCTTTGATCAATGAATCGATAAATTAGTTTAATAACAGACTGCATGTATGTCTGGCCAGTGAATAATTGATTGATCAGTGAATATTTGATATTAATTATTAATCATTAAATTTAATGATTGACTTTATGTGATTGATTGATTAATCAATTAATTGAGTACTTTTCTTAATTTTATACAATGTCAGACCAAAATAAAAAAAGTGTTTTCTACCCCTGGGTAGGTAGGTTGGTTGCCAATTGTTTATTTAGATCTGTCCTTGAAAGAGCTCACTATTTAGGGCACAACACAATTATCTATCATTTTTTGCGCGCATTATATTTTGTTGTGCACACAACAAAATAATATAACTACATTTCATGAATTTTCATTTGAATTCCGTAAATTTGATAGGTGAACATATAGCTCACGTGGCATATCAATGTGAAGTAGCAATTCCCATGAAACACATTTGATCCGACCACGTGGCGGGCGAATTAGTAAACTAGAGGCTCAGAGACCGAGCCTGTATCGCTCACTTGACAAAACGCTTCTATGCCATGCATGACCAAAAATGATCATGTTTTTTTACCAATGGGGTAGAGTGTTTAGGTATGTTCTCAATTAGCACCCGTGTGTTTTATCTGATCCTATTGAAATGAGTAATTTTCGCAAAGGACCTTCTATACATTTAGTATAATTTGTTTGAAGATGATGAAAAGGATGGTTTTCTCATACTGGGCTCAAATGTTAAACTATGTTCTGCACTTGAGGCAATTTTTTTTTGTCGGATTGAAATGAAATGAGCAATTTTTGTAAAGTATACGTACCTTCAGTCATCATTCCTGTAAAGTTAGTAGGTTGAATTTGCTTCAGTGGTTTCAGAAGAGTAGATGAAAATGTGATTTTCCCATAGGGTCCAATGATAAACTATGTTCCGTGCTGGCACTAACGGATTGTAACGAAATGAGCATTCTTTGTTAAGGACCTTCTATTCATCCTTCCTGTAAAGTTTGGTTGAATTTGCTCCTGCAGTTTCAAAGGAAAAGATGAAAATGTGATTTTTCCCATAGGGTCCAATGTTAAACCTAAGTTCCACGCTGGCGGCCATGTTTTTCATTGGATAAGAACGAAATGAGCAATCGTTGTAAAAGTCCTTCCATTCATCATTCCTGTAAAGTTTGGTTGAATTTACTTCAGTGGTTTCAGAGAAGAAGATGAAAATGTGATTTTCCCATAGGGTCCTATGTTAAACCATGTTCCGTGCTGGTCGCCATGTTTTTCGTCGGATCGGAACGAAATGAGCCATCTTTGTTAAGGACCTTAAGTTCATCATTCCTGTAAAGTTTGGTTCAATTGCCTTCAGCCGTTTCAGAGCAGAAGATGAAAATATGATTTTTCCCATGGTTCCAATGTTAAACCTAAGTTCCGCGCTGGCGGCCATGTTTTTTATCGATTGAAATAAAATGAGCAAACTTTGTAAAGGACCTTCCATACATCATTCCTGTAAAGTTTGGTTGAATTTGCTTCAGTGGTTTCAGAGGAGTAGATGAAAATGTGATTTTCCCATAGGGTCCTATGTTAAACCATGTTCCGCGCTGGCGGCCATGTTTTTCGTCGGATCGGAACGAAATGAGTCATCTTTGTTAAGGACCTTAAGTACATCACTCCTGTTAAGTCAGGGTTCAATTGGCTTCAGCCTTTTCAGAGCAGAAAATGAAAATGTGATTTTTCCCATGGGTCCAATGTTAAACCTAAGGATCC
>MJUU01028215.1:17812-31612 GCA_002080025.1 Modiolus philippinarum
AAAAAAATGAAAGGCTCCAAAAAATTGCTCTTATTGAGTTGAGAGTGAAGGTCAACGAAGAAGGAATGTCTGATATTACCATGGGAATGTTCGACAGAGAGGTCCTTCCAAACTGATAAACTGACCCAAAATGTTTTTAAAAATATTTCATTTCGACATACGATTTACCGTTCAGTTTTCTTTATCAGCTTATGTACTTATCGAATATTTACATACATTGTACCAATCATTTTGCAAATGATTGATGATATTTGAACAATGTATCCATTTTATTGATCTGTCTTGGGTGTTGTAAATATACCCTACTAAAATCGTACTATTTTTAAATGACTTGTAAAAATCTATGAAAACGTATGCTTTTATATATGAAAGGCAGTTGTAGTTTTTACATAAAATACAAGAATTCTCTAGTTGCATTTTGTAAACCTGGTTATGTGTATTATGTGTAATAGTAGTTGAGCGTTATTTGATATATACAGTGCTATTGCTGAATAGATGTCTACATGCAGATAAAGCAGGACTTACGTTCTCAACCCTTTCCTAAACGGAGCTTACACGAGGGAGCAACATAATATCTAAATGGAACTAGGACGATTAAAGCGAAAATACAAATTTCCGATCCCATTTTTACGTCGATTTAAGTCGATAATATGTTTTAAAATTTTCCATGAAAAAGCCCTGGTATGTAAGACTTCAAACAATGGATGTTTGTTGTTGTGCATATAAGTAAATAGCATGAATTTCTGATGAAACGTGAATTTCGAGGTTTCGTTTCCATAGGTGCCAAGATGCAAGCCAACCTTCCCACCTTAACTGATTACAACTAGTGTTACCGATGTACCTACAGTCAATATTTTTGTCATACCGCCTTCATCATGCCACTTTCAGCCAATACCTAATCTCCAAACTCATTCGCCACTCAAGGGCCTGTGGTCGATACAGTCAGTGACCACTTGTTAGAGTTCAGTCGATTACAAATATGCTACTAATGAAAGGGTATACGTTACCCTTAACTTAGTTAATCCAGTTGCCAGTACTTCGGTGCAGAAACTAAATTTAGAGTAACTTCGGTATTTTGTAATTTAACGGCCAATATCACGATGTTGTGGAACGCTGTGGAATATCTTTTTTCCAGATGACAACAGAAATTTCCCTTTTAAGGCTGAAATGTTTTTTCCCTCCGCCGGATTTGACTTTCCTTTCGGAGTTTACATATTCCTTTCGGAGTTGACGTTTTCAACACGGTAGGTGTCTAATAAGAAGCAGGAGGGGCGTACTCTACCGCTGCTCCCGATTTCACTCATAGTTTTTATTTGATTCATGTTGTTCATCTGTATTGTGGCTTCATTTTTTTCTGTCCCTTTCTCATGCCTCTTGTTTCTTTGTGCTTCCGATGTTGCCGTTGTCCCTGGATTGTTCGTTTTTAGACTGAGGCCATCCTTAACAAATTGTTTGTTTGCTGTTTATCGACTAACAATTTTGGATGTGAGTAGGTAGGTAGGTGAATTTTTTTTCTTCTTGAAAAATGTCAAAAAGGGTTTAAAAGAAAATGTGCTAAAATAGAATAAAAAAAATTTTCCTCTGTGAAATGACAATAAAATTTTTTTTTAGTAGGTAGGATTTTTATGAGTAGGTCGATAAACAGCAAACAAACAATTTTTTAAGGGTGGTCCGACTGCAAGGTTCTGACTTACATTACTTGAAATGAATACATGTTTGTGTGTGAAGTTCTGTACAACAAAGCTTTACTTACACATTTAAGCAAAAAGAAATCAATCAATATTAAAATATTAATTGTACATTTTGTAAGGTTAAGTCAATTACCATTAGATTAACCATGCAGAAAAATATGTCATACCCATTTGTTACTGTGCACATTATTACATATCTTGACTTTGAAAGTTTATTTTTGAATACTTTCTGTCTAGGTCTTTTAGAGTTTTTCAGGGTCTTAAAAGCTTACCACTCTGTAAAATGCTATTGTCTCACAAACGAACACTCTCTCCATTTTTTGCCAAAATTCTACATGAAATTGATTTTTTCCCAAAAGGGTTCCAACTGATCCACAAATTTGAAGTCAATTTTGTTTTCATTGTTGTAACATACACGGTATAAACTGTAATACATAATTTGTGACCATCTGTCTGTTTAAATTCAAATGATGAATTTTTATAATTGTAGAAAACAGGTTGAAAGTGGCAAAGAAAAGGGAGGTAACTTTGCTGCATATTACAAAGGGGAACTTGTAGTGGATCTTTGGGGAGGATATGCTGATAGAGATTCTCAACAACGATGGAAAAATAACACATTAGCTACGATATTCTCCACAACGAAAGGGGTTGTGTCTATACTGGCAGCGAAAATGGTAGAAAAGTATGTTAATTTAATTGGTAAATGTAGTTACATGGTATAATTTTGTGAATATTCGCATTGCACTTGCAGCAAGAGATAGGCTAATGAAGTTATGCGTGACTGTTTTCAAAACTCCCCATTTTTTATCATATTTATACTAAATAGCCCTTTTTCACAAAGTATTGTTATCTTTTCCCGGATTGGAACTCTCCCATCAAGTGGAGGTACAAACACTTTTCCCTTCCGGTTATCACTCGTACGGTCGGCTAACAATATACAACTTAAACCCTGAATACATTTTTATTTTAAAGAAGTTAGTACAGTGTCACAGTAAACAATGACCTAGTAATCTAAATATGAGCAATGTTATTAACTGTGTTCAGGGTAGACAACACTTGCCGTATTGGGTTGATAACCGGAACTGTTTCATTGTATTTAAATTCCGAAACCCAAAACCGGAACAAATGATTTTTCGAAAAGGCCTATACCGAAGTCACTGTTACAGTAAATTTAGTTACTGAAGATGGACATATCAACAATTTATGTCTCTATAGTAGAAATGTGAACGTATATGAGGTGACCCGATTTTATGCAAATTTAGCTCATTGCATAGATAAAAAACATTCACCAAAATATAATACAAATGAAATTAATTGAAAAACTATTTCAGGGGTATATTAGATTACACAAAGTTGGTATCACACTACTGGCCTGGGTTTGATGCAAACGGTAAAGAGAATGTGACTGTGGAGATGTTAATGAGCCATCAGGTATTGGTCAAAAGAAAGTTGAAGTTAAACTCAGTTTTTTCTATATAAAATTAAAAAAAAACTGAAAAAATATATCTTTTAACGTTTGATTTTTTTTCTGAAAAAAGCAAATCGCAGTCTCCAATTGAAAAGCAGCCGCTGTCGTTGGCCAACATATCATGATGGGAGTGCTACCTTTATTGTTATACCAGTCTTGTAAACGGAAAGCACAAATGTAGCATAAAGAGTTTTGAACCACTAATTTTCAAACACTTTAGTATGATTTTTGGGCTGTTGATTTTTAGCTGTACTGATTACTGACACAAGTAAAAATGTTTACTTTTCTTAATGAGGGTAGTAAAAAATTACCGAACAAATTGTGAAGAGTCGAAGTCCGTGAGACAAAAAGACAAATCATGTGGAAACCAGCGGAAAAATTGTCGACCGTAATGGTCTTGACTTGGTACAGGCATTCCAAAAGAATCGATGTGTTAAGCCGATTTTATGGCATGCCAAACCTTCCCTTCCATTGCGGTTGTGTCCGGTAACAACTCAACAGCAGTTGCTATTGTAAGGTCGTAGACAGTTAAAAGAATTGATCATTCCAGTAATAATCAAAAAGAAAATCTTGAATCAGAGTTCGGACCGAAACTCAAATTTATCCACAAGAGACTGATATCTATTAAAGAGCTTTTTTAATGATAGTATGAGAAGGATTTTATTTTGAAGCCCTGGTTAATTAGGCGGTCACGGAGATAACTATGTCTAATGAGAAAGTCTGTATAATTTGTGCTAGCTTTCGTGTAACGAATCAACTGTGAAACATATATTCCGTAAGCAGGAGAAGCTGGAATATTACTGTCCATTTAAGGTACTAGTATAGTAATAATTGTGAAATTAACATCGTCCCCTTTGTGAAGTAAAATCACCGAGTCCTATCTCAGTACTGACAAACTCAAAAGCCACCAGAAGTATTGATCATATGTCTTGCACAATTGAGTACTGCCCTTTTCATCTATTGAGAGCTTATCTTGTGCTGTATATCTGATATTCTCTTATGATGTGGCAGGAATATCTATTTCTTACACGATAAGATAATTTTTCGTATCACTTAGTGATAACTTTTATGCTATCATTTCATTGGCCTTTCATACGATTAGATAACTTTTCATCCGTATTTTCATTGGTTGTTCTAGAGGTCACACATCAGGTCAATCCAACGTCATGGCAATTCCGTGCTCATTGCATTTTGTTATACCTTATAATATTTTCCTTATATAAATGCATTGGGGAAAAAAATCGACAATTTGTCTGTTTTATTTTCTCAAACCAAAAAACGATCTGTTGACCAGTCAACAGTTTTCAGTCTGTTGACCTACACCGATCTGTTGACCACCTGCCNTAATAATTGTGAAATTAACATCGTCCCCTTTGTGAAGTAAAATCACCGAGTCCTATCTCAGTACTGACAAACTCAAAAGCCACCAGAAGTATTGATCATATGTCTTGCACAATTGAGTACTGCCCTTTTCATCTATTGAGAGCTTATCTTGTGCTGTATATCTGATATTCTCTTATGATGTGGCAGGAATATCTATTTCTTACACGATAAGATAATTTTTCGTATCACTTAGTGATAACTTTTATGCTATCATTTCATTGGCCTTGCATACGATTAGATAACTTTTCATCCGTATTTTCATTGGTTGTTCTAGAGGTCACACATCAGGTCAATCCAACGTCATGGCAATTCCGTGCTCATTGCATTATGTCGTCTGCATTATTTTTTTTTATTTCATTGTAAAGAAGAAGAAATGAAAAAAATGAGCTTCGTGTGTACACACCTATTAATTCATTCTCCCAAAACAGTTGAATATATTTTGGCCACTTGAAATATATTATTTCATTGATAAAAATAAGTTTCCTTCCTGTGTTCTGTGTTGATATTATGGTGTAATGTGTACGTATTGTGATCATTGACGCATGGAAATTGACATCAGAATCAGTTACCACAGAGACAGAGAAATTTACACCTAAATTTTATTACAAATCATTCGTAACATTTTCACTCAACTGACAAGCAGAAATTAATTTTATTACTGTAATGTTGTTAAAAACTGTAATTACAATTCAACTGAGCTCTCACCCAGGTTTGTCACCAGCGAGGAATCATGTACTTGTCATTGCTATTGATTGTTGTGTACATGTGCGTATAATGCAACATTGTTCCTACATGTACAACACTTATCGTTGTTTATAGTTTCTACTGTATTTACGGGGAAAATTTATTGTTAGACTTTACATTCATTATAAGGATAAGTTTAAAGTACAAAATCTAACTTCAATGTATTCACAAACCCAACAAACTAAATTCTCCCAACTTAACATAATTGGGAGAACACGACAGAATGGTTTACAGATGAATTTTATCATAAGAGAAATAGGTTTCACAACTCGTGAGGCTTGTATATCGCTTGTTATCAAATCTCGCTATTTAATTACAAATAATAATTAACTCGCTGAAGCTCGTTAATTATTATTGTGTAATTAAATAGCTCAATTTGATAACAAGCGATATACAAGTCTCACTCATAATGAAACCTATAATTATTAAATACTGTTAATTACTGTTTTAAGTGTACTGTGATCTGACCTGTGATTGTACATTTCGGTCATTGTTAATTTTTCGGGTTGTTTTTTATATCGGTGTTTCGACCCCTATTGTTCATCTGTATGTGTGTCTTCATTTTTATTTTGTGTCCCGTAAGTGGGGACTCAAGTGGGGTCCTTGTTTCTTAGTGTGTCTAATTTTGCCATTGTCCATGGATTGTCCGTTCGTTTGAATGACGGTTAGGTTCTTACTTACTTTAATAAGCGGTGGGTCTCATCAATGGTCAATTTTGTTATTGCAGATTGACTTAATTTTAATTCACAATACTTTATGTTGGAACATTCACCCACTTATTGCACCAATTTACCATTTCTATTTTATGTTGTTCTCTTGAACGTTTTATTCTTGTAAATTCTTGCTTCTACTGTAAGCACATATCGGTGGAGATTTTTGTTTGCACCTTTGATTTTGTTGGAGTAGGTGCCAATGTTGCAACAATTTTCTTTTAATATTCTTGATTGTCGGATTGTATTTTGTTACAAACACTACGCTTTCCTTTTTTTGTGAGTTTTTGTCCTCTAGTAAATTTTGTCTGTCTAATGTTATTTTTTCTCTGATGATTTTGTCTATTTCAGTTTCTTTGCATCCCCTCTTTAGGAGTCTTATTTTGAAAGCATCTATGATTAGTTTTAGTTCGTTTTGATTATTTGTATTTCTGATATGGCGGATAATTTCGCCTTCGCCTTGGACACAATATACATGATATAATGACATTTGCAAATGAAACCTTGTTAGAAGCTTATATCTTTATCACATTAGCATAATATTCTTCTCTTTCTTTAACATATTGTACTTTAAAGAAAAAAAATGTTTGGTGATGGTCTTACTTCCCAATTTTTACATTTTTTCAACCAAAAATGGCCCAAAAATTATCGTTACGATGTGTCATTTTAAAAACACCCTTTTTCAAAATAATATAGCACTCAACATCATGTATTTATTGTTTATAATTACTTGTTCTATTGTGTGAAATTTATTCAGCTTTCTGTTACAAGTTATTTTGTGAAAATATGATCAAATTTGCCAGAACTATGCTGTAAAGACTGAATATATCACTCGTTACGCTTTTTAGGGTTTTTTTTAATGTTGATACAAGAGTTCAAATCTGTATTTTAAATAACAACATTTAATACAACTATATGTTCTATGAACATTTCAAGGCTTCCTTCACTCAACACAAACAGATTTATTTTATTCAGATGTTTATGACAGAATTGGTGCTCTTTTAAAAACTGAGGGGCTTTTTGACCCATCCGTAGACACATGTAGACACACATGCTACTTTGATTTATGCTTTTAGGCTGATCAAATAAACCATTCAGATTTTTGAAAGTTAGTTGTGCTATATGAATAAAAGATAGTTTTACGAAAATTCTCCAACAAGAATTTTTATGACACAAAATGTAGCAAAGTCCCATCCGTAGACACATGTCCCATCCGTAGACACACTTAAAAACACACACAGGCTCATAGTTGTTGAAACTAGTACTGCAATATTTGTTTTTTTAATTAAATGTACAATACTCTAAAACCATTGAGAAGCATTTGCACAGAAAGTTTGTATATAATTGTGTACAAACCAAAACCTCAGTTTTTATCATGCTTATTGTGAGTGTTAATTGTTCAAAATACTGTGAAAATTATGCTTGTTATTTTTTGTTTTTGAAATAAGGGTAAAATTTATGGTAGACATTGTAAAAGAATATAGTAAAATATGAAGTGATTTGACTCATTATCTAGGAGGCTTCAATTTTTATGATTGGTCCCATCCGTAGATACATTCAAATTCTTTTCAAACTTCCTCACTTGTACTTTTATATCAAACCATTTTAACAAAGAAATACTACATAGTGATTAAAAAGGTTTTCTAACAATTTCAACTGTATTTCTGAAGCAATCAAATATTTAATACTAGAAATTTTATTTCATCAGTGTGGAGGTCTTGGCTGAAATTCATATTTAATTGTTTAAAAATACTTATGTCGGGGAATATATCATACAAAGGTTAATGAAGAAAGCAAATGGGTCTTTATATTTTACTATGATAACCTCTCTGTGGTTTTACATTGTGTTTAACTAATACTAATTCCATATTTCTGAGGCTTGTCCCATCCGTAGACATTTTGATCATGGTTTTATAAATCATCAATGTAATTCAGTTTTGAATGTTGTTGTTTGAAAAAATCTGTATTTACTTTTGTTCATGTATAAACATAAAATTAAAGCTAATATGAGCTTTGATAAGATTGTTCTTAGTCCTTTATATTGTTTTAAAGTGTCTCAAAAAAGAGTAAAGACAGCAAATCATCCCAGCACTTCTTTAAAAATAAACCATATAAAGAATAATCCTTTTTCAGGTGTTGTCTAAATATGTCTCCTATCAAAAATATGGAAAATAAGATGTCTGAGCAAGCAAAAATAATATGTATAAGGACATATATGCTCAGTTATGTCCCATCCGTAGACGCTTTACTTAAGGTAGATCGGTAGTCTTCCGCCATTTTGAATTCGTTATTTATGTTGTTGTGGTATTATCTGCTTTTTAAATATGCATTTTTTTTTATTTGTAATAAATCAATCAATATTATATTCATAACACAATATGCAAAGGACCTACATGGAGTTGAATTTACATGTCTTTATCTAATAAGACGAGGCATGGTAACGTGATAATTGAATAAGTTGGAACAAGATATTTGAAAAAGGGAGATAATCTGATAAAAATATTTTACATAGATATCACTATGATAATTCACATTTTATAAATTTCATGGAAAACAAAGTCGGTGACCCCCATTTTTCTTTATATTTTTTGAAAGTATGTTCAAAGGGCTAACACATGAATAAAGTAGAAAAAAATCTATGGAATAGTTTTAAAGAAATCAACAATATACCTGTTTTTCCCTATATATTCATTAGAAATATTTGATTATTTTGATATCAGTTATTTTAAAAACAAGCACGGTGACCCCCCTTTTTAATGTTTTTATTTCAATGCTAATATAATAAGGAAACTTTCCTGAGAAAATAAAGAAAATCTATGGAAAAAAATTTTGGACTACCAATCTACCTTAAGCATTTGTTAGCTTCTAAATAATAAGGTTGAATGTATTTGTAATTTTTTTTGTATGTAAGTTCGGCCATGTTTCAACTTTAAATTTAAGTTACTTTAAGCTTTGATTTGCTTGTTTTCAGCCTCATATCTAATTTGAAAGTGTCTGAAGTTGGGAAAAAACAGCATCTGTCAAACTATTTTTGCAATAACTTCTTCAAAAACAGACCAAATTTAATTTTTTTTCCTTCTTGTTATATCTAAATATGCCTTTTATCAAATAGCTGTAAATAAATATGGTATAAATATTTAATTTGACTAGAATTAAGAGTTTTCCTTATGAGGGGTGATATATCAATTTTAGCAAGTGTTTCATTTTTAAATCAAGATATTATAAAAAAATTAATGCAGCAAAGCACTAAAAATGGTAGTTTTGTTTCAAGAAATGTCTACACTGTCAGAAAAAACAGGGAAAAGATTCTGTGTTGAATTTTATTTTTCACCATAAATGACACATAAAATGTCATTATATTGTGTCCAAGGCGCTTTTATAAATGCACCAAAGACGCCTTTAGGATGCGAACTAGACCTCTCTAGAAACTGGAAAGTGTCAGTCTTTTTAGTAAATGTTTTCATATCAAGAGTTCCATTTAGCTCATATCTCTCTCCTTTGTATATTAAGGTATCCAAAAATACAATCTCAGATTTTGAGATTTCGTAAGTAAATTTCAGGTGTTTATGGCTAGAGTTGGCTATTTGGAAAAGCTGATGTATTTCTTGCTCTTGACTCCTGTATAAGAGAAAGCCGTCGTCTCTGTATCTTGTACAAAAAATAATGTTATTTTTGTGCTCAAACATGCGTAGAATGTGTTCCAAAATTTCGTCGACATTCTTATGTCGACTAGTTCTGCAGAAGCCGATCCGCCCATTGGTACTCTTGTTTTCTGTTTCTACATTTTATCGTTGAATGTGAACTCGTTGTTTTCATGGATTATTTTCAATAATTCATGTAACGTTTCTTTTATAGGGATTTTGATGGTATATCGGTTTCTATCAAGTTTAGAAAATGCCCTGTTTGTTGCTTCCAGGATTTCTCCAGTTTCCAAATTTGTATACATATTTGAGGCATCAAACGTCACTAAGATTACATTGCTTGGTGTCTTTTGGCTTTCTATTTTCCGGATAAAATGCCTTGTATCTCTTGTATATGTGTATTGACTTTTCACTATTGGAAGAAGGATTTAATCGATAAAATGTCCAATATTGTGCATTGGTGTGCCGCAAAGGCTAACTATTGGTCTTCCTATGATTGGAAATTGGTTTCGGATTTCCTCATTTACTTTCATTTGCTGTAAAATATCAGTTGACTTAATGGTCTTCCAAACGTTTAGATTTTATCTGAACTGAAGAGACATAAGTTGTCGAAATGCGCATATGCAGAATGAAAATTCACAGTATCTTCGGTATTTAGTTATCTGGTATTTTGTGAATTTTTGGGAGCATGAAAAACCTACCTAGTCTTTTATTTCTTAGATTTTGAGTTAAGTATTTGTAGGTTTCTTGATCTAGTTGCTCCCCTTTGTATGCAAGTTCAATAATATTAGAGGCAACCTTTGTGTATTCGTCTATATTAGATTTATCTATTTCTTCATAGTAAGTAATATTCTCTAATTGTCTCTGTCCTTCAGTGTTATAATTGTTTATATCTAGAACGCAAAGAGTTGAATTTTCATCTGCTTTTCGAATAATAATTTCAACTCTTGGAGGGCATTTCATTCATATGTAGTGATATTTGAAATATGATTGTGCTTTTCTATCTTGCTCATTTCATATTTGGTTGCAAAAGGATAGTTTTCTAAAGCTTCGAACGAGTATTTAGGTCTGAAACCCGTGTTTAAATAGAATGGATGTATATCAGTTCCTTTGTCAGTTTCATATAGATAAGTGCAACGAATTCGTCTTTCATATTCATTAAAGTCTCTCATTAAACGTATTGTATATCTCTTTGGATTTAGTTTGGGTGTCGGTATGAATTTCACCCCTTTGGCTAACAGCTTCATTTCGTCGTTGGTAAGAGTGTGAGATGACAAGTTTTTTACATACTGTCTAGCATTTTTTATTTTTGTGGCAAGGTTAGATGATAGCAATTCTTTTGTGTTTTGAATTGCTGATTTCAATTTGTTATCTTCTTTTCTTTTCTTCAATTTTCTGAAGAATCTTCTATCCATTGCTTAAAATATAATGATTTCTTATACTTCGATATTATTTATTCGATTTTCTATTAGCTGTGATCAATATTATGACCAGCTTTTCTTTCTGTGTATTTCAGTATCCGACTGAATATACTTTCTAGATATTTGCACACTCGTTTGGGTTGTGTGTAGACATGTGGAGATGTATTTAACATCGTCCCTTTTGTCGTAAATGTTTGTACTGAGGTGACTTTTTTCGTCAAGTTCGAGATGTACATGTAAGTCCAAAAAGATGTCGATTTTGTGGTTTTTGTCGTTTCCCTTTTCTCTAGTTTTGGCGGATATATTAATACATTTAGAAAGGATGCATTATTCATGGAAAGAACATCATCAATATATCTTCAAGCGATATTTAGTATGTAGCATCTTTTATTTTAATTATATTTTACAAGTCCCTTAAGAAATTCAGTCTTGTAAAGCAAGTTTCCGAGTAGAGGAGCACAATAAGTGCCCATTGGTATGCCAACTTGTTGTTGATAAATATCACCTCCAAATGTGACAAATATATTATCAATTAAAAAAATCAAGCATTCATTGTAACATACATGTCCTTTTAAATTGAGTTTTAAAAACGAAATGTGTATTTAAATCGAATGAGAGAAAAAAAGATTAATAACCGTGGGGTGGAATTTGTCATGAAGCGTTGATTGCCTCTGCTGGTGCATTGTTAGTCCCCGAGGGTATTCACCAGCCCAGTAGTCAGTATTCGGTGCTGACCCCAAAGCCGATTCTATTTCGAACCTGACAATATCTAAATTTTTGTATATTTTGTTGAGAACTAAGGAGTATCTTCCTCATGCAAAGCTCTGTCCTTAGCTGATTTTAACCACATTTAGATCATATTGGTGAATTGTTATCTATCAGTTTTTTAACATCTTTGAGCTTATGGTCTTCTAAACGTGTAGATTTTATCTGCACTGCAGAGACATAAGTTGTCTAAATGCACATATACATAAAATAAATTCACAGTAACTTCGGTATAAGTTATTCGTATTTATTTAGTGTCAATGTTTATAAATAGTATGGTCGTATTTGATGAGTTTTTCTTCATGTGTTTTATTCCAGCACAGTTCTTTCATGCCCTCTTTCAATATTTATACTAATAAAGTAAAAATAAAAAGACCTGCCATACCTATATTGGTAACCAAAAATACACTAGAATCTATACAACGAAAGGTATATCGCAGGATCTTCATCTTGCTCCAACACTGAATTGCCTATTGAACTAACTAAGATTTTGTCTGCATTGAAAGACAGACATCGAGCATACTATGAAATTGTGACTATGCATGCCCGAAGTGACATAAGTGGATACTTAAAATTTCGACAGATTTATTGGAAAAGTTCATTTTCTCAAATGGATTCTCTTAAAACATATGATTTTTTTGACACTGTATTACACGCTTCCTCATGATAAACTAAAACAAAAACCAAAAACCAAACAAAAAAAAACAAAACAAAACAAAACAAAACAAAAAAAACAAAAACAAAAACAAAACAAAACAGAACAGAACAAAACAAAAACAAACAAACAAAACAAAACAAAGAAAAATAAAAACAAAAATCAATTTAAAAGGAAAGGTGCGCTACGATGAAAAAGAGGTGCACAGTATGCTCTCATTTCTAACTTATTTGTCACATTTGGAGGTGCTATTTATCAACAGAGAGTTGATATACCAATGGGCACTAATTGTGCTCCTCTACTCGCAGACTTGTTTTTATATTCTTACGAGACTAAATTTCTTCAGGTACTCGTAAAAGATAATTAAATCAAAGATGCTGGATCCTCCAATCTCTCTTTTAAATATAGTGATGATGTTCTTTTAATTAATAACGGATCTTTTGCTAAATGGATTCCATTGATATATCCTCCAAATCAGATATGTAAAGGAAACGACAGAAACCACAAAATCGACACCATTTTGGACTGGACTTACATCTCGATTTTGACGAAAATGGTCATCTCAGTACTTAAATTTGCGACAAAAGGGACGATTTTAATTTGAAAATTATCAATTTCTCTAACATTGATAGAAATATTCCAGCTTCTCCTGCTTACGGTGTAAATGTTTCACAATTGATTCGTTACACGAGAGCTTGCACCAATTATACAGACATTCTCATTAGGCATAGGTATCTCCGTGACCGTCGAAAAATTCCATCTCATTAAAAAAGTCTTCAATAGTGAAAAACTCATCAACTCTTCTGAAACTACTTAAACAAATTCAACCAGACTTTACAGGAATAACGTATGGAAAGTCCTTTACAAAGATTGTTCTTTTTGTCCAGAACCGACAAGAACATGGGCAGCTTTTATATAATTTAATATTGGACACCATGGGATATACATCATTTTCATCATCCGCTCTGAAACTGTTGAGGCAAATTTAATTGAACTGCACCGTTCTGACAAAGGGAAGGCCCTTTACAGAAATTGTTCATTTCATTCAGGGTTGGAGTAATTTAAAATGTAATGGAAATTGTAATGCATTACATTTTTTATGTAATGCAAAGTAATGTGTAATGAAGAATTATTTCATTACATGTAATGATAATTTAATTAATTGCGATCACAAAAGGCTGTAATGCCAATTACTTTTAAATTTCTTTTTAATTACATTTATCATTTTGCATGAGAAGAATATACATGTATTCTTTTCTATAATAAATAACAAATCCACCTCTTCAAAAGCCAATACAACATGTACTAGTATAAGAAATCTC
>MJUU01028215.1:33479-51446 GCA_002080025.1 Modiolus philippinarum
GAATATTGTAAAATAAACTACAATACTGCGATTTGTAAGGCACTTACAACGATTTAAATACGGTACATTTACCGGAAAGTGTGTGTGTGTGTGGGGGGGGGGGTTAAATCTGTCGTATTATTTGAATAGTATCAAAGCACAGCCGTTACTTTGCTATCAGAATTTCTTGTTACAATAGTGGTCTATTGACATAATTTCTGTTTTTTTTTAAGTCACTTCTCGTTGAATGTAATTCGTGAAAAGGGGCGGAGCTTCAACTGTGCATTATCTAAATTTGCATAATATTAATGCACTGTTGGTAACTCCTTCCACTGCTATAAGGTTCAATGTGTTTTGTGGAGCGAGATTTTGATATAGTGCAATATCATGAAAGGCCGTCCGATAATGCACTGTTTAAGCATTGCCCTTCATTTTATAAGTATTAAACCATGCTAAGATCAAAGGAATCATATTACAATTTGCACTTACATGCTCAAAATACATACGGTGTACATTTACACATGTGGAAATATACATTTACACTTGCCCATGACCTTATGCAAATTTACACCCTTTGTTAAGTTTACACACGTATGCATTTGCGTTTACATGCAGTAATTGCACCCCTGTGCAAATGTGCATACCTATGTAAAAATACACATGTGTGTAAAACTGTGCTTGTAAATGGGGCTTAATGTAATGGTAATGATAATGTAATGGACATTTTTTTATGTAATGGTAATTAGATTAATTGCATTTGCAATGTAATGAGCCCAACCCTGATTTCATCGATTCAACAAAAAGCATGGCCGCCAGTTTAACATTGGACACCATGGGAAAATAGTTTTTTCATAATCTGCTCTGAAACAATTGAAGCAAATGTAACTTAACTGTACTAGAATGGCATTGCATAGATACTTGACAAATTTTTTTCATGTCATTCCAATTAGACATCAACATGGCCGTCAGAACAGAACATAGAAAAATCTGCAATTAAGCATTTTGTCAGGTGAGCGATACAGGCTCAGTCCCCGAGCCTCTAGTTTAGCATTTTGACTATTTAGTATAATTCGTCAGATCAGTTTGAAATTTTTCATTCAAATGCCATTTTCAAAGGTAGACTTATAAAAAAAATGCCACTTTAAAAAACGACAGAATTGCAAGAGGTATAGTTCAGCAAAGAATCCCAAAATTTATTTTAAGAACAAGTATGTTTAATTCTGATATAAGCGCTGATTTTCATAACTTCGATATTTTCACTTGTTCCTTAACAATTATTTTATAATACAACATTGTCAAATACGTTACTCGTTAGTTACTATGACGCTAGGGTTGCGTTCTTTACACGTTAAAAACTACGACATGTCGCACGCAACGTGCGTATAACGTACATATGGCGTTCCTCTAAAGTGTGCATAACTTAACAGTCGTCAAATTTTGAGCATGTTAAAAATTGTGTGTCGACATGTTTGTAACGTGTAGAGACCGTGCTGCTAAGTCATACAACGCACACCAGCGTGTACGATAATATTCCCACACGTGCGCACACGTTGGCATTGAGAATTATATTTTGACGGGGTAATACGGTTATATTAACACGCATTTTGTTATGCATTGAACAATAAAACTGTAAAAATTGATTACTTGTCTTTAGGCAGGGTTGGCATATTTAGACAAGAAAGTTAGTATATATGACGTTGAAACAGATCCGGAAAAACTAAGGTCAATTTTAGGAAATGAACGCCCAAAATGGCCACCAGGTAAATGTTCGTTACAATTATATTAAATAACTTTCTTTTCTACTTTCCTAGTACAAATGTGTAGAAAAATTTAAGTAACATTTTGAATAATCATCTGTTATTTGAGTTTTTCATAGCCATTATAATTTTAGCAATAACGTACACTAAAGATTATTTTGAATGAAACAATTAAAGGATATGGAGTGATTGCACATGAGACAAATACACGAAAAAAAAACCACAAGAAATAAACACAAGAAATAAAACAACGCTTTTCTTTATTTTCTTCATTTTAAAGCTTGAAAATGTACAAAAATGTAACTAACATATATATGTCAGAGGATGATCATCAAATTTCAACAAAATGTGTATCATGAACAATGACAATAGTGTGGACTATAAAATGGAAGGTGAAAAAGTGTTTCTTCCATAAATGGTTGTTTTCCGTGTAAGACAGCCCATACGACAGGGTCGCGTGAAGCTGTCTTACACGGGTAAACGTCCACTCCAACGTTCCGATTTGTTCGACGTCATAATTGTTACCATAACAAAGTCCGAGAATTACATTTTTTGAATATTTGACGTCACAGTTGGAAATTCCACAAGAAATGCCAAGTATTACTTTCTTTCGGTTTGTTCGTTGTATTTTATATTTTACGGAAGAAATAGCTTCTTACACTCGACTAAAATTAAAGATCAGGATATCTTCCACTTGTGTGAGAAATTCTTCGTCTTTTTCCCTCGTTACACTCGGGAAAAGACAGAATTTCTCACACTCGTGGAAGATATCCCTTATCTTTTAAATAGGCTTGTATAAGAAACTATTAATCTTTATTCCCTATATTTATGTGTTATCCCTACGAAAATATGATTGAACAAGTTGAAAAAAGATAAGCAAGATTACAATCATTTAATATCATTAAGTTTATGATAAGCTTATGGTTGGTCTGTCGTGCTAGCATAAGTGTCGCTGGATAAATGACTCAAAAATTGTATGTACAGGGGCAACAACCCCGCCCGACGTTAATAATTCAAAAACAGGTATTTAATACATGTACATGATAAATAAGGATATTTTTATAACAAAATACCGAAGTTAATGTTGAACTTAATTTAATCTCATTCCATTCAGAAATTGAAAAGACAGACGAAAGACAAATACATTAACAACCTCATGCGATATCAACAGTCTTACTTTAAGAGGTGTATGCTTTGTATTATAGGTACGGGCTTTGCATACCATGGTATTACATTCGGTTTTTATGTAGATCAACTGCTATTGCTAGCTGATCCACAGAAACGGAGAGTTGATCGATTGTTTCAAGAAGAAATTGCCAAGCCATTTGGTAAGTTCTGTATGTATACAGTGTTAGCATTACAAAACATCAAGATGCACAATAAGAAAAGAAAATTTCTGCTAGGCCATAGACTGCTAGTGCATGTAGGTGTTAAATAGGACAGAAGTCTGTATTGATATTAAAAAGACACAGTAGTTCCCTTGTTTTGAAAATATATATGGACTGGAATTATTTTCTTACATTACAAACTTAAAAAGGGAACATGGTAAAATGTTGTTATCCGTCTTTTTTTAACCACTCTACATCTAAAATGGTTATCCATCATAGCAAATACTTTGGCAAACGAATGCCAAAATTATATAAATGTCACGGGCAAATTTTTGAAATGCATAGTCTTTTTCATTCTCTTGAATCTTACAAGACAAAACATTAAAATATTGGCAACAAACTTAAATGTTTGTTGTATCTTTTTAATTAAAAGAAATGATAATGTTTGAAGTTAGAACATAATTGAAAGAATTTCTGTAGTATTCCCGGAAAAATACAGGATAGATCTAAATACTAAATATAATTTGAATCTAATACACTTTGACCGATCAAACGTATTCCAATAGCCTCGCATATTTGGTTTTTCTCTTCCATGCGCGGCTGATTTATTAACTTTTAAAGTGGGTTATATACTACCAATATCGATCTGCATTAACCTTTTAGCATGTAATGATCATTTTTGGCCGGGTAGCACGGAGTGCAAATCCGGGTTATAGTATGGTTAATGTCGGGCGGGCGGGCGGCGGCGGCGGCGGCGGGGAAAATAGGGTACCTTTTTGTGAAATCAACTCCTCCTACAGTTTTCAACCCAGATCTTTAAAACTTTACAGAATGTTTCTATATATATTGAAGATGTGCACCTGACTTTTTGGAATCATTTCGGAATTTGTTTTAATACTTTTCCAGACTTAGGAATTTAAGTCATTTTTATTGACATTTTTAACAGCGGGTAACAGCGGGTATCTATTTTGTGAAATCATCTCCTCCTTTTTTCAACCCAGATCATTGCAACTTCACAGAATATATATATATATATATATATATATATATATATAGAAGATAAGCACCTGACTTAATGGAAAAATTTCAGAATTTGTTTTAATATTTTTCTGGTCTTTGGAAGTTAGTTATTGTTATCTATATTTCCAAAAGAGGGTACCAGAATTGTGAAATCTAGTCCTACATCCTTGAAATTCAAAAGCATATTTTATGTGGCCCAAAAACCCATTTACTTTAAAAGTCCATTAAATAAGGAACCTATAAAACAAAAATCCTAAAACGCAACCCGGCCATTTGAGTCTTTGACCCATTTTATGAAAACTTGTCAGATGACTTAATTTGACCTTTATGGCATTCATGAAATAAAAAGTTGGGACCTGTGAGCAAAATTCCTTAGCTATTGAACTGGAAAAAACCAGAAGAGTTTCGAAATCTGACACAAAGTCAAAAATGCGATCAATGATTGAGCCACCCTTAACCTATATTTTGTAATCATGAAAATAGGGCTGTTTTCTCTTGTCTTTTAAGGTTTAGATTTGTTTATTGGACTCCCAAATTGTGAGGTCCATCGTACTGCACGATTTGAGTTGGTTAGTGTGTATGCTTACGTGTATAAGATACTTTTTGCACCATCATTGTGGGATAGACTATGGACATTTATACGATATCCAAATGGTATAGCTGCTAAAGGAACTAAAGTACTCAAAGAAGACGTAAGTAACTTTCATATAATATTAAATATCAAGACAATGGGAGTCGAGTAAAGGAGAGCATTTGACTGAAATTTGATAAAAAGAAGATATATGATAAGGTAGGAAATGTCATAAATCACGGTATACAAACATGTGTTTTATATGCTTTGACTATTATATAACTGTCTATTGATCAAAGAAAGAAAAAGTATTTACCAATCAAAATTTATTTTGATGATTGAAACTTTTTGATAAAGAGAATTTTCAAATTAAAAAAAATGAACAAACTAGTTTATAAATATGTACTTAGTATTCTTAATGATATATTTTATTTTATACAAGATAACTTGTGACCCTGCCAGAAGGACTATTCCGTTGTCATCGTTCAATGGACATGGCAATGCACGGTCATTGGCAAAGTTATACAGCATTTTAGCAAATGGTGGCAAAGATAAAGACAAAGTTTTATTGTCAAAGTCAACTATAGATGTTCTGTTTGAGACTGTATATCGTGGATATAGTTTAGATTTAGGACATTATAATACAGTAGGCAGAGGAGTAATAACATACAAAAATACAAAGGTATGTGTGATGTAAAATTAAGGGCATTGATATTATAAGTACGATTATCTTGATTTCCATTTTCGATGTCTCGGCTGGTTGATTATCAATCAGGTTTAGAAATTGTTCTACCATTGAGGAGCTCTCTCAGTAGCTTAAACTGGCGTTAACTTTAGGTCTTTCATGTCTTGTTTTTTATCAGCTCTCGAGTTTGTTTATTCGTTTTTATGAATCTTTCGAATTTGTTTTTCAAATTGCTTTATGTTTGTAGCACTGAAGAGACGTAAGTTATGGAGAAAACAGAAAAAAAATCATCGCTTTGTCATTTCATGATCACTGGGTCGATACTTTTACTGGTTGTCTGTTAGTCGTCCACTGTACCTTCTTTCAAAAACTTGTCGTTGGCCTTAAAACCGATCGTTTGAAAACATTCATTTTAAAAGGAATCAAGCAGTAGTGCACCATGCTACATCCTTAAAGCCAAGTCTTTGTAAAACTTTAGAGTGTCCTCAGTAATAAAAAGAAAATGCTAATTACCTTTTTGTATACGAAATTTTATGTACTTTTGTTAGTTCAGACAGTGAATGGATGTGTCCGTCCTTCAAAACTGAAAAGAGAATGTCCGTTTGCTTTTCAATTTACAAAATGATATGCCGTATATGGATATGGAATTTTTGTCAAACGTGTTCAACTTGCTATTATTCACTTCTATGTTTTGGTCATATTATACTCTGCTTGCAGATAGATTGATAGTTTTTACCACTAACGCCTTCCTGTAGATAAATAGCTTCTCCTTATTTTATTTCAAAAATACCAATTTTATGATGTATTATGTACAGGGAGAAGATTGCTATGGTCATCCAGGGTATGGTGGACAGATGGGATTTGCTGATGTTAAGAACAATGTTGGAATGGCCTATCTCACTAATGATTTGTCTGTTTATGGTTTAGGAAATGATCCAAAATTTATTGCTCTTCAGACTCAATTTTATAAAGTTCTTGAAAAGTATGATAAATAGTTGTAAATTGGTTTTACTAAGTGATGCATTTTTCTTGGGAACATATATAGTATTTATATGAAATACACAATTTGTTTTACCAAAGATATGAATATTTTGAAGTCATGCTCATCTGGTCAAATGATAGTTGAAATGTATATTTTGTGTGACTTTGTAACATTCGCCACTGCCTTTTCACAAGAAATCAAATCTAATGAATTTGCGAAACTATGATGTAATAGAGATCCATCATACTTTTCAAAACTAACATTGACATAATTCAAATATCACAAAATGTATTATTTTGTCTTTGAATAAGCTGCAAAGGTTCACATATCTTCTGATAAAACAAGTTTGTTTCAGAAAATCAGTTCTTACCAACAGATTTTTTAAAAACTAAAACTGTTTAAAATTTATGGAAATTAACTGTTGATGATTTAATGTTTAAAAAAGGAAAATTGAGAGTAGACTGTATATCCAAAAAAGGTTGATATAAAAACATAAGGTCAGTTAAAAGGACAAATTTGCAGCAGAAAATTAATATGGTGTGTTCCATTTCATAAATGGTATCCTTATAACTACTGTCATATAGAATTGTTTAATTTTTTAATAGGTGTTACAACTTTCTGTCCAAACGCTGTAAAACAGGGCATAGAATCTGTGTCATGAGATACCTCATATCTTAACTTTCATTAGTTTATGCTTTGTTTATCTTATTTGATCTTTTTTTTTGGGATGATGGCTTTAAGTAGTATACGATGCATTTTGAGTATATCATTTCAGGTCTCACCTATGAGAGGCCATTGGAGACAATTTTCAGTCTGAGATTGTCTTTCAATTTTGATTTAAAATCTAGTTATTTATTTGGATTCCTTTTGGCATGATCGTTTGTAAATAAATTAACAATTTAGCGTTCGCTTAGGGAGCCAGAATCTCAAAGCACAATACCTCAAAATTACAATTTTTATGGCATTACAACTCATTTTTTATATTGGTTCTTATTGATTTGATGGTTCAATCGAGTTTTGAGTAGGTCTTATTGTTTCCAAGCTATGAGGAGTCACAGGGAATGGAGAAGGTATCCTTTATAGTGAAAATTTTTATTGTCATTTTTTGTTACTTATGTCGTCCCCACTAAGGTATTTTTGTTCAATTTACTGCAGTCGTATTACTACAATGAAATATATTTTTTGTTAAGAAAGATCTGACAGAAATGATGCATGATAAAATTTACACATTTCCCAAGTTCTTACAATTGTTCCATTGCTTGTTTTATCATGTATTTGTAGAGACTTTGTCTCATGAGCATTTATTTCATATATCTTTATTGATTATTACAAACATGATCGGGATCGTTGTACTAATGTCGAATTTTAATGGTGATTTTGATCATATTTCTCTGAGATTACATGTATATAGTATTAGAATACCATTATTCATTTGTTTTGTATAAAACTTAGATATTTAATAATAAGAATATAAAACCATTTTTCAATACCATTGTGATGATATATGTTATTTTGGAATCTCCGCAGGAGATATGTTTTTTTTTTCATCGTTCCCTATGGTTATATCAGCCTGCAGATTACTTTCACAAAACGTGTATCTAGATGACCTAAATATATCAGATGTTGACCTGGATATATTGAGCAATTCACCAAACATTTTAAAGGTTATACTTTTATTTTTCTAGTGTTCACACGAAATTAAGCTGATAAAAGTAAACATCTATTTCATTTTCTCTTTATGATAAAGTATTCGAAAAAGAGTCAAAATTACACAAATAGATAAACGTCATACAATTACAGAAAATATGTCACTGATATATATCCTGCAGAGCTACCATGTTTTCACATTATGACGTCATAAAAGCCTTAAGGAACGATAGAATAACGTAACAGTTAAAGGTTGCTGCAACATTCAAAACCGACATGATTTCGGTTACTTCGGTTAAAATAATATTCATTCGGTTACAAGGCGAGAATGACGTGTATGTCGAATTCCCCGCCCGACTTTGGGAGAATTTGAAACCTCAGTCCAAAAGTTACAAACCTAAAATATAAACTAAAGGATGACAAACAAGTTATTTGGGTTTGACAACTGAATTATTGTAAAATATCATCCCTTTCGACAGAATCACAAGATGATATTTTGCAATACATAGCTGTCAAAAACCCGATAACATATACATATCCCCTGCCTAGATGACCAATCAAATTTCAGGATTTACAAAAATGTACCTGAATATTTCACTTCAGCAGAATATTGTTTAAACAGAAAAAAAAATATATGCACACGGTTATATTTACACATGTTTTATCGATTTTTTTGTGGCAGTGAAACTGGTTAAATAAGAATATAAGAATTTATTTGAACGTTTGTAATATTGTTTGTTTTGAGTAATTTCTGATGGATTGTTTTAATTTTTTGTATTTAACAGATCTATAATTTTAAACTAAGAATACCATTGTAATTGGCATTCTCAAAATCGTGTGACAGTCAGATTGAATTTATATTAAATTTTTGCTTCATAAATAATTGTTTTCGAATCTTCATCCTTTTTTACATCTTTGGAACAGCACTTACCATATTTTAGAAGGACATATGTCTATATAAATATCGAAACTGGAGTATAGATAACACACTTACCAGGATTTTTTTTATTAAGTTTATTTAGAATTGAATACAATAACAAATAGTGAGTTAAGGTAGAATTATTTCTACAGAAAAAAATTGAGATTAATTCCGAACAAAATATTATGTGATCATTATGTAAAGAGCTTTTTAAGTTGTAATCTCTATTTGCTTCAGGAACTATACAACCTTTTTAAGATTTTTTACATTGAAATGCTAGTAATTAAATAGGTACAATATGATATACCGTATTCGACCTTATTAGCGCCCCTGCTCCAATAAGCGCCCCCTCACCCTTTTTCAAAGTCAAAATGCACAAGCGCCCCCTCAAAACTCCCAAACTGCCAAAATTTACTTACGTTTTNTCTAATTATTGTGTCAAGCTCTTTACTGTGTCCACATTCACTTTAAACTACTTTTGTTGAAATTTCAGTGGTCGACATGCTGCGGTCGTATCATGCTGCGCTTGGCGTAGCCCTTTATTTACATCTTTGGAACAGCACTTACCATATTTCAGAAGGACATATGTCTATATAAATATCGAAACTGGAGTATAGATAACACACTTACCAGGATTTTTTTTTATTAAGTTTATTTAGAATTGAATACAATAACAAATAGTGAGTTAAGGTAGAATTATTTCTACAGAAAAAAAATTGAGATTAATTCCGAACAAAATATTATGTGATCATTATGTAAAGAGCTTTTTAAGTTGTAATCTCTATTTGCTGCAGGAACTATACAACCTTTTCAAGATTTTTTACATTGAAATGCTAGTAATTAAATAGGTACAATATGATATACTTCGTTATTTCAAATTTAGAATCCATATTACAGGAATTTACATTTTTACTTTCCCTATGCCAAAGGTCTGAAAAGCTATGTCTCTTGACCACAGACAAATCAAAAACTATTTGAATATATATTTGCTGAGGAGTGCAATAAAAACAAGTAAATTAAGCGTGATAAAGCCAAACTAACAAAATATCGAAGTTACTGTGCTTTAAATTTCTGAACATGACCATTTCAACAACTTATGTCTCTTCAGATAAAAGCAAAACTTTTGGAAATCCAAAAACCGAAATTTGTGTAAAATCTGATATAGAACAAATTACCAATACAATCTAATAGAAAAGCCAAATTAAGCTAACGACAGAACTTTGAAATACTCCTTAGTCTCAAACAAAATTTTCTTAGATTTAGATATTGCAAGTATCCAAGCACTACTGGGTTGGAGAATGCACTAAGCGACTATTAGTCAACCAGCAGAGGCATCGGTCCAGTGGTAATTTATAACAAAATAGCGAAGTTACTTTAGATTTTGTTCCTGCATATTGCAATTACCACAACTTGTGTCTTTTCAGAGCAGATTAAATCAAAACGTGTGCGCAATTTCATCTCTTCTTGATTGCCTTCTTTAAGTTTCGGGTAGTAAGAAATGTAATCCCGAATGAACCAAACTTAATTGTCTAAGTTGAAACTTCTGCTCTTCAATTGTTTCATATACTTGACATTTGTCGATCAAGATCTTTCCATAGCATTGGCCATTACGATTTGTTAAAGCCATGTGCGTTTCAATAAATTTTCGAATGCTGTATTACAAAGAGTTGGACTCTGTTCTGAAATTTGAACTATTTTTGTATCTTAAACCGAATTCCGTCAGCTTTCTGTTGACTCACGTTTATTTTTTGCAATGAGATAATCATTAAGTGTCTACACGTGGCGATAATTGTTCTCTTTTCTTTGGCATTCTTAAGAATTTTTAAGTTTTAATACTATTTCTCTTATAATTTATACACTTTACATTTTTAAAAGTGTACCACTATGACTGTGAAACAAAGGCAGTAGAATACCGAAGAAACAAAAATCGAAGTCCAAAAACATGGACATGACCAAAACAAGGTCACAGAAAACAATGACGTTAGACAGATTAAAAGCACAGAAATAAAAATCGCAACATTAAAAACCAAGGCACTGTAAGTGTGAACTCCCGTGAAACTTAGAGCGACATCAGGTGCCCCGGAAGGAGAAGCAAAACGACTGGCTGAGTTTTTTCTTCAAATGAAATTAAAACAACATATCACCTTTAAAAAAGCATCTTTACAAGAAAATAAGTATATGGTGCTGAAAAAAATATATAGAAAAAAGAAGGGAAACGGGGAATGTGTCAAAGAGACAACGACCCAAAGGGGAGTAATAACAACTCAAAGCCACCATAAGATCTTCAATGAACGGTGAGAAAACCCCTCACCCAACGGCAGGTCGGAGTCGGCCCCTGAACAAAGAGCAATCAAGTCCAGCGAAATAAACATCATCCTAGACTCCTATAGACATAAAGTAAACTAACTAGAAAAAGGACAAGACATACAAAGGCTTAATAAATTCCTGACTTAGGACAGGCGCAAACCTGCTGCGGCGGGGTAAAACTAGTTTTATTGGATCCAAACCTTCCCCCTACAGCCAATGTGATAAATAAAAAACAATCGTAACAACAGTAAAATTCAGTTGGCAACAGGACTGAGTCAATTGTGAATAATGAAACTGAAAGAACTAAATATACGGACAAAAACATGAAATCACAATAGACTACTAACAGTTAACAGACATGCCAGCTCCAGACCCATCACCAACTGACAAAGTAAGTTATGTAACCTCAGTATACAGCTTCCACCAAGATCCCTTCCTGTGAGGAGTTTAGAATAATGATTTCATGTATATACCGGAATACATAACCCGTGTCCATGCAATACAGATTTTAGAAATTTAGAATGTGTTTAGTTAAATTGCAAAGACCCTATCAAAAATCAATGTTAATACCAAAGAAGGCCATACGTAATGACTTGACGACAATACCGTAATGAATTAGACGATTTAAAGGTTTTATAAGTTTGTTAGGCGAGTTTAAGTATTTTTTACTCTTATGTAAAACATTACCGTAAAATAAGGGATGTGAAATACCAGCCTTGATTAGATGTTTACAGGTTGCATTGTATTTATGAAGGTTTTAACTAGTTTGTGATAACGAAAACCCTGATGTAATAGTTTTTCAGTTATGAAAAGATTCCGTTCATTAAAATCGCAAACGTTATTACATACTCGAGCAAATCGAACAAGTTGAGATATGTAAACACCGTATGATGGCGCTAATGGATCATCGCCATCCAGAAATGGATAATTAACTATGGTAAAAGAAAAATCATCCCTTTTATCATAAATTTAAGTATCTAATTTACCATTCGTTATATCAAAACTGATATCTAAGGACGGACAATGATGATTATCAGAATTGGCTTTATTCAAAGTAAGTTCTTTAGGGTAGATGTCCTTATAATACGTACTGAAGTCGTCATTATTTAAAGTTAAAATATCGTCCAAATATCGGAAAGTGTTGTTAAACTTTTAAATTAAATGCTGTTTAGATGGGTCTTTGCTGATGTTGGTCATAAACTGAGATATAGATATATACAAAACTTGTATTGAAATATAAGGATATAGACAGACTAACTGAGGTAACTTCTGTCTTTAGTTATACATACTGATGATTTTTGCCCAGTATTTAGTCCTCCCTACATCAACACGCTTAGTCTATAACATCGATTAAAATATTACAAAGATTTTGCTTTGCCAGTCGCAGGCTGTTATTTTCAAAAGGGACAAAATATTTGTGATATTCCTGTAGTAAGAGATAAGACAACATACATGTATCTTGTCATTAATAGATACCTGTGAAATATATGGCAAAAATGTGCACTATGTCCGAATGTTGTGAAACAAGACAGTTTTAATTGGTAAGATTAAAGATGCTACAAAATAAAGGGAAACATTAAACTGTGAGTCGCACTTGTTTTGACCATAATTGATTCAACAATTCAATAAACAGGTAATACTTTTTATCAAGAATGCTGATTTTCACAAAAAGAAAACGACAGAAAAGGCACATTTTGACAAGCAAATGTTTGATTGTATTGAACGACGTCTTAAACGTTTCGACCTCTCAACACACGCACCACACACTTCTTTTCTTCTTGCTTTAAATGCTTACTTTGTAAAGCTTGAATGTAATATTGCAATGTGATAATTTAGTAACCATGTCATAATATTGGAAATAACTGTAAACCAAAGAAGACTTCATAAGTATATTATCCAATTCGTTAAATTAAAAAAAAAATTAAAAAACTATTTTTTTTACCGCTATTTTTGCGGTTAGCCTCGAAACGCCAAAAAAGTACCCGTGAAAATAAGTTTTCGTGTAGAAAAGGCCTTTTTAGCATTGAAAGTCTTGAAAATTGATACCTGCAAATATTTCGATATTTCATAAACCGCGAAAATAAACATACGCGAAAAAAATACGTTAACAGTTAACATATTGATAACACGTTTCTTGATTTTGTGTAAGGGAATCTATTGTACAGACCGAGAATTGTTCCTCGATAAAATCAGCCCTAAAATTTTCTTGCAGCAAAACTATGAATGAGACATTGTACCGGCATAAATTATTGAATTAATTTATTTCTAGATCATTAATTAAGTCTCTTCATTATCATGAATTTCCTCTGACGTTATGAGAAACACCAGTCGGTTATCTCCCTGTACTACAGGGAGATAACTGACAAATGTATCTCTTTCTGTAAGTAATTCTTTCCTTTGCATCATGTCTTTTAACATTTGCTTTTGTCATGTAAAATTTTGGAATAATCGAATCGAATTTCATCGAGGAAGGACGCGAGACCTCAAATATTCGGAAACTATTAAAAGTTTTTTTGACGAACGACACGGATCCAAATTTAAACCATGGGTAAGATCAGGTGCACCGGTAGAATAAACATCTACAGCTTCATATCAGACACCCGCCTTGTTGAACATGTCAAATCCGGCAGTAAAATCAATCTTGTGGAAGAAACAACAATCTTGAGCTTTGAACGGAAAGGTTTATTGTCACCCGAGAAACAGTACAATAATAACATTGATTTGTAAATCGTCCACGCTTTACCAATTTGTGGCACACGAAGTGATAGGTCTCAATTACATTTCAGTTATTAAAAATTGGTTCGATGCATTATTTGCAAGAGTTTTATTGCTATAAACTTGATCAAAATAGATGGAAAGGAATAAATTTACATAATGAGAACATAGTTTAGATTCAGTTTATTGAATATAAATTCTAAAATTCTCTTACTTGCATTACATGTTATTCTAATAATAATGAATGCTTAAGACTATTTTTAATGGCCGTTCTCGTCTGGATTTAACAAACCGACTTCATCTATAGTTCTTAATTTTATTGTGAACAGTATACAAGTTTTCCTGTATTCAACCACTTACTACATATATATTTAAAATGAGCATTAAAAATAATTTCAAAGAAGAGTTACTAGTCAATGAATATCTGCAAAAGCGCTATAAACTTATTTACTTTGGCATTTAATGTTCAAACTGACACCACGTTATTTATTCATACTGGTTTCCCGAGCAGTTAAGGTAGTCTCTCAACTACCAGTCTATCAACTCTTCGATGTGCCCAAGGACGGTGGATCACTCCGGGTACTTCGCTCTCCTCCACTACTAGAACTGACCACCACGATATAGCTGAGATTTGGTTGAAAATGACCAAAATCCTATTAAATCAAACAATGTATCATTCAATCACAATATTTTTATGCATTTTCAGCATTCTTTTCTGTCTAAAATAAATTGATAGTTAGATCTTATAAAGAAAAAGCATAATTCAGCCTGATTTGTCTTTTTGTCTCATTGACTCCGGCTCTTGACCTCTCGGTTCGGTATTTTGTTATTACCCCACTTATAGAGTCTATTTGTTTTATCACATGTTGTATTGTGGTATTGTGGGCATCAATATCATACCGAAAATATAGAAATGTGATTTTCTGATCAAAATGAACAATAAAAAAAGTGTTTAAGTATTGTTTTCATCAATTCCATTTCAAAAAGCACATGAGTTTTATAGTATCATTTATCATCGAAATCCTCAAATTTAGAAAATTCTATTTTTGATTATACAGATAAGATGAAACAATTACACACTAATTACAAACATTACAAACATTAAGTGTTTGTTCAGAATAAAAACCAAAGACCCGATGTTTTGATATCTGAAGAAAGTTGTCTGTGAAAATTGTCAAGCCAAAAGTAGGTTTTCTTAAAAAAATAACCGTTTCAACTGCATAACGATTGACGATATTCCAAAGCTAACTTAAGACTGCAGTCTAAAGCGACAGCAATTTCCATCTTGGCCGACACGAAATCAACTGAATTTGGTTGTGTCAGAATTTGAATGTGTGTAATACATTTTGTCATTGTTCCTGATTTCTCAATCTTGACTCATATATAGGTTATTTTATATATTAATGAATATATGGACATGGTTTGAAATATAAGGGAAGAGACTGCTGGTCATTTCCAACATAGACAACTTGGAAATTCAACTTTGTAACATTAAGCTTGGGCCTTTTTTCATTAAATGATATATATGCAAATTTGAAATCATTTTACGATGTATTACTTATTCTTTTTTACAACCGAGATAATTAATGTGTTTTCCTAATAAAAACTACATTTGAAATAACTGAAAAATCATATTGAAAGGTCGTTAATGCACAATAGATACACAATAGAATGGAGTTATTTCTGTTAGATGAAATGATATCAGACAATCAAATACGTAGGTAGATTATCTCTCTAACTACACTCTCTGGAATAAATTTCAGTTATCGCTTTGTTAGGATATAAAATTACAATGATGCCAAAATATGTTAAATTAGCAATTAAATCTTGAAATATCTTTTGTGCATAGAAAAAAAATATAATTAAAATTTTGACCATAATAAGCATTCATAGACATTTAATAAATAAACCATACACTTTTTTAAAACAATTGTGGGAATTCATTAATAAAGTTTTTGCCAAGTCCAAATGATGATATAGTACTACATCTATTGGATATTAGGCTTTTCATTAGATACAATTTATATTTTGATAACGAGCCAGTAAATAAGCGAATGCAGTTTATAATGAGTTACCTAACAGTTAACATCCAGAGATTTATCATTGGTATGTATTGTATGCACAATTATCTTACGTAGATATCGAGTAAATGTGCGTGAAAAAAATCATAATTTAAGGGATAGAATAATCTAATATTACTTTTCTCTATAACATATTTTTTTCTTTCACATTTAAAAAAGGATTAAAAGAAAGGATTTTGAGTGGCATTGTTTTGCGACAATTGTTTGATATTGGATAGATCATTTGCAATTTTAGTGAGGGAATGAGCAATCCTAAAGTTCCTTTAAGGCAGGACGATGCATCAAATGAAATATATATAGATTGTACTAGATAGTTTAACATGGTAAGGCACATAAAGTAATAGCCAAACAGAGAAGCATATCGTCCAATATTTGGTCTGCTTTTTGATGCTACATGTATAAACGAGAAGCAGTGAAATCAA
Organism: Modiolus philippinarum; assembly: GCA_002080025.1. Taxonomy (NCBI): domain Eukaryota; kingdom Metazoa; phylum Mollusca; class Bivalvia; order Mytilida; family Modiolidae; genus Modiolus; species Modiolus philippinarum. The sequence continues at coordinate 49,893 of MJUU01028215.1, forward strand.
ATCGTAAAGTTTTTGGTTTAACCAACCGAGAATCGGACCTACTAACTCCAACACTGGAGGCAGATCAGCAAGGTGGTCCAAATATTTGACATGAAATGCCTACAAAAATTGGTTGACAGTATGGTACTTGTTTCAAAAGGAAAATGATCTTTCGCAATTGCCGTGTACAATGTAGTTAAAAATCAGCTGTGGAAATAGAGTGTAAGTAGCTTGACCATTCGATATAAAAATCATCTTGATATTTCTGAGTAAGCCTCAACAGTATATATATACATGTATGTTTCTGCTATTAATTTTTATGCCCCGCCACGTAGTGGAAGGGGCATATAGATTTACCCTTGTCCGTCCGTACGTCCCGATGTTAAGTTTTGCGTTTAAGTCCATATTTTGGTAACCTCTTGTAATATTTTAATAATGTTGCATCAGTATATGCATCTTGATTAGTACAACCAAATTTACGACAAAATTAGGGATCTATGACCTACATTTTACGATTGAATGACTTTTGTTAAATTTTGCGTTTTAGGTCCATTTCTCATCAACTGCACATCATACCGAAATGATGTCGCATCAAATAAATCACCTTGATGAGTACTACCCAAATCATCAAGAATTAAATGGCTTTTACCTATATTTTACACTTGAGTGACTTTTGTTAAATTTTGCGTTTAGGTCCATTTTTCATCAACTGCACATCATACCACAATAATGTTTCATCAAATAAATCACTTTGATGAGTACTACCCATATCATCTAGAATTAAATGGCTTTGACCTATATTGTACGCTTGATTGACTTTTGTAGAAAATTGCGTTAAGGTATATTTCTCAACAACTAAACATGCTATCACAATGGTGTTGCATCTAATAAATCACCTTGATAAATGCTATCCAAATCTAGGGAAATTAAAAATCTTTGACCTAGATTTTATGTTTGAGTAACTTTTGGTAAATTTTGTGTTTTAAAGTTCATTTTTAAACAACTACACAACATATCACAATGATGTTTCATCAAGTGACTCATCTTTGTGAGAACTACCTAATTCTTAGACAATTCTTTGACTTTGGCCTACATTTTACACTTGAATGACTTTGTTAAATTTTTGCATTAGGTCCATTTATTAAGTGTTAAATTTATTAAATAAATTTCTTAAGTTCTCTATTGCGATAAATTTGACGGCGGGGCATCCGTGTCTTATAAACACAATCCCTAGTTTTTATAAGAGTAATTTTTACCCCTCGATTTATAAGACATGGACAGAAGCCACTCGTATTATAGGGATATAAACTGAATATACAAAGAAAGGATATGGAGTTAATGCACATTTCACTCTACAAAAAAATGGAAGAACCGATCAGAGAAACAACGCCTTTATTGTCTTTCTAAATCTTGAAGTCGCCATGAGGCCTTAAACAATGAGCTTCGCTCATACCATATAGGAGGTTTAATACAGTCCATAGCACTAGACAAGGAGGGGTTTCATTTAGGAATCCAGGAAATTTATGTCATTTTTTTTTGCATGCACGAAATAAAAAAAATCAGAAACAGAGGTGG
>MJUU01028217.1:0-12062 GCA_002080025.1 Modiolus philippinarum
AAGTTGATAATGCGTCTGTAACACGTCCATCAAGTTTCTACTACGTTAGGGACCGACCATTTAACCTGAAGGGGGGGGGGTTTGTTTTTTTTTCTGGACAAATTATTTATTTTTTGCACGCGTATCAACAAAATATTTTTTTTCAAAATTAACATTATTTTTTGGGGCAGAAAGCCTCATTCAGATATTTTTTTTTTCATCATTTTGGCAGCCAAAATATTTTTTTCACATAAAATCAGATCCAAAATATTTTTTTTAGAAAAAAAACCATAGCCCCCCCCCCTTTCAAGTTAAATGGTCGGTCCCTTAATAGTACGTTCTGGCGGTTTTTACGCCATTTGTAGTAGGTTTTTACCAGGTTTTGGACAGGTTACATGTATTTACACATATATTTTCGACATGTGCATAGTCATTGAGACTTTATTTAAAATAGTTTGTATTTTTTTTATTCAACACCTATCAGTGTAGGTATATATAAATGTAAAGTCATATTCAAATTCGTGGATTTAAAAGTAAAGTAAATTTAATTTCGTATTTACTAATTATATTCATATAAACTCCAAAGATTTAATACAAATGACCTTTGGTAACCGCAAAGATTCCACAAATTAAATTTCCTTTAAAATTGCAGTATGAAAGAAATAATGTACTAATTTACTTTAAAAAAAAATTGAAGTGTCAATCTATAGGTAACAGAAACAACCCCTTTTTTGAAATTCTGTTCAGAACTCACTCATGAAGTACTCTTCTGTACCGTATAAGAAGCCATAGATTGTTAAACTGCTTCATGGAAACTTGGAGACCTTAATATGAGATGATAATGATCTCAGGTATGCACTAAGCATGAAAAAGAAAGGAAATGGGGTAAATGTCAAGGAGACAACATCCCGTATCCAGGTTAAAACGACCCAAAACAAAGCATTTAAGTGTTGATTTGCAGTACAAAAACATCGCTGAAATCACAGCTTCATTCAATTTCTGCATGATGAAAAACCTATAATTTGTTTTTACCAAAAAACTTGGCAACAACGGTTCCTCCACACATATGACCTATTTCAAAATTTTGTAAAAATCTACCATGCTGTTTTTGTTAGGAAAATTGCGTACAAAGTCTCAAATATTCTTTAATGCTAGAAAGGATTACCTCCACTGCCAAATATCTGAATTTCATTATATTTTAATATTTCAAAATAACATTCAAAGCCTAGATATTTTAAAGCTTTATTTTTAAGTATCTTTAGTATTTTAAGTAGAGTGTAGTTTTACGATAAGACGGACATTTGATTCCAGTTTATAATAAAATTCTAAATATACCAATTACATGACAAGTGGTACTTACATAAATTCTACAAATTTAGATTCGACACTGCTTACATTTCGACGAAACTCCATCAAGGCATCTTATATTTTTTCTATAAAGATAAGTATTTCCAAGAACAATGTTTTAACATGGTGCCATTCAATTACTGCTATCAAGTACCATTGGCAAATGCACAAAAGAGAATATAGAATAGTTCAATTCTTAACCAAGCTACCAATACTTAACCATCTATAGATTTGTTTTCATTTATTTCCTGTGAAAAGTGATTATTTCACTTTGGCATGTTCTTAATAAGTATACAAAATACCACACACACTGGCATGCGTTGTGTAACATCGGGTGGGTCGAAAAAGTTTGAAAATGCTCAAAATTTGCAATGTTTGCAAACATTTGGTTGATAAATATACAATATGTATACATTGGATAAACGTCAGAGGAATGTTATGCACATGCTTATCGCTTGTTGTTTAAAATGTGTATAAACGAACACACGAATCCTTGTATTTAACGAATACATTAAAATGTAAGAGCCAGTGTTCATGTTATAAATGACTGGTTTATGAACAAGTTAAAAAAAATTCATTTCACATAATGTAAATCAATGCTTTGTTTCAGCATCACATTGATTAAGATGATTAGAAATAAAATTTGTGGTTTTCTTTGGTGTTACCTATCCTGTAATTCTGCACATCTTTCGCTTTCACTTCTATTTTAACACTTTTTGAATAATTAACTGAACTGAAGAAAGTTCATCAAAATATTATCTCTCACCCATGCAGGCGTTCGACTGTTCGTTAGACGCCTGTTGTGCATGCATTCCGAATACTTCAAGTATGCTAGTAATTTTTTTAACGGTATGTCCTGTTATGCTTTTTGTATGCTGCATATAAGTCATTAGTTTCCCGTTTGTTGAAAATCATCAGGTGTTCAACAAGAGAATTTCTTCTAATTCTTCTGCAAGTGCCAGCGTTTTTTTACTGAAATTTAAAAGTTTGCGAAGATTGGCTAGACGGTTATAGTGTNAAGTCACTTGCAGTCTTTATATAGACAAAGAAAATATTTAAAAAAATAATTATCAAAAAATTAATTGGAGTAATTGAACAATGGGAACAAACTAGCTTAATTAAAACAATTGGTGTGCTTAATTAAGACAATGAGCGTGATTAATTATCAATTTCGTGACGTCACACTCCGGGACAGATTTTCCCTCCTCATCTGAGGTAACCCAAGGTACTACTACAAGGTACTACTGCTATATTTTTATCCCGTTTTCACTACGTTCTTCAAAGTTTTACGCGAAAAATGTGAAAAAAGCCGATAGAGGACAAGCTACCAATGGGATTTTAATAGATAAGCCAAATAAGCAAAGGATAGAGCTATGCAAAAGTTTCATACAAAATTTTCTAAAATTTTGATAGAAATTTCCAAAGAAATTAGGTTTTCGTGGAACCACCGAAGTACTGGCTACTGGGTTGGTGAATACCCTCGACGACTAACAGTCCACTAGCAGATGCATCGGCCCAGTCATAATAGATAACAAAACACCGAATGTGAATTTGGTTTCTTTATATGACCATTTCGACAACTTATGTATATTACCATAACAAATCTAATTGTATTAGTAAATAAATATTGATTTATCAGCCAATATTAAAATAAGGGCAAATGTCCAAGATAACCTATCTATAATTGTATATACAATTATCTCTGTTATATATGAGATGAGCATTGGTGTCAAATTATTATCACAAATGTAGTAGCAAAATGGAGTTCCGTACACATCTTCGGATATTACTTGTGTGTTGTTTAACCTTCATTCATACAAATTGTGATCCAATACCCAGTCAAGCCCAGAGTCGGGCACAGTTGTTTGGTGGGAACGTTTTTGAATCATTTGGTAAGTTTCATCATTCAATTCCCATTGTAACGTTTCTCACCAAAAGGGTAAGCTATTGTCATCCCTTACCGAACGTAGTCCGTCCGATGGTTTTTTTTGTCCGCCCTTCTGTAATTCGTTGGCTTTGACATTTTAATCTGTGAAACCACGGAATTGAATCGCACCAAAATTTAGAAGAGTGAGGTATGGAGGTATGGAAGGTCCTTAACAAAAGTTCATTCTGATGTGACAACAACTATGGCCTTCAAAACTACTTATGCAATTTGAATCAAAGTTTACAGGGATGATGTATTGAAAGTACTTAACGATCATTGATTATTTCTTCCTTACAGTCTCCATCACGGAACATATATAACATTGGACCAAATATTTTGATCCTCGGCAATTACAAAAAAATAGCACAATATAACGGAGTGATATATTCAGGGGTGATATTTCGAATGTAATATATAGCGTTTGCTGAGTTGATTCCAATTCGACAATGAACACGGTTGTCTCAGGGAATATAGTAACTTTGGACTATAAGACAAAAATACTATTTTGATCATTTCTGCTGACAATACTGAAAAAAGTTTCAACGGTATTCTGAAAATTATAAATCTTAGTCTATCATAAGCATTGTGTGAATGCATTTACAGTTACATACCAATATTCTGATTGATCAAAGGTCCAATATTCCAAAGCTACCATCGTCCGAAGGTTTAAAGTCCCAAATAAAAAAATGATGTTTGACATATATTTTGGCGTTTCATTCAAATGTTAAAAATCTGAAAATATAAAGATAAAATGGGCTACTTGATTGGAATCTTCCGCCTTTGTAGCTAGCTTACTGTAAACTATCTTAACATCTATTTTAGGCCAAACGTAATGAGGATTGGAATATTTGAGTATTTGTTAACCATCAAAATTTAGAAAAATACTTGGTCACCATGGTCTTAACATCATTATGGTAAAAAAGTGTGCATCTGTCAAGTGATACTGGCTAAGCTTCGTCGCCTCCAGTTATTGGTGTTATCTGTGACAGCTACTTCTAACACTTAGGATATGTATCATGCTAATTGAAGGCTTTCTTATGTTGTCACGAACTTTATATGAAGCTTCTTGGACATTATAATCAATTTTCATTTTAATATAGTTCAGAGTGTTAATATTTGAATAAAACGGTCGAATATAACTAAAATAATCAAGTTTGTATGTTTCACTCTTATCCAAGGATTCTTTATGCAGCAATTTCATTTCAAATAACTAAATACAAAAGTTACTTACAATTTAATTTTCGAACATGGCAGTTTCGACAACTGATATCTCTTCAATGCAGTTATGATAAAAAAATTATAGAATTTATTTTTGGTTCAGCGATTTCAAAGCATAACAATGACCTTGGATGGAATTTCAAATAGGATTAAATGTAAACTTGTTATTGCTCCCCTTGGGGTCGTTGTCTCTTTGACACATTCCCCGTTTCCCTTCTTTTTCTTATTATTTCTATTTGTTTTGATCATTTTGAATTTCCGATCGGCAAACACGACATACATTGTTTCAAACAACCAACTGAACCAATCAGAGCTTGGATCATATGTGAAAATAGACCTTTTGAATCTAAAGATTTTTGTATTCTTGCACCTTTAAAATAACTAGAAGGAATTTGATGAATGATACATATACATCCATTTAAGCATTTGTATATTAGGTTTCTAGGTCAAGGTCAACTGACCAGGGGTAAATTTTGATCAATTAAAGGTGTAGAATGTTACGACGTCATGATACGTATTTATATGCGGCTTTCCTTAGTGCATCGGGAATCTCTTAATAAACTTTTATGTATGATGAATATTTGATATTATGTAGTTTCAAGACATTCATGATCTTGAGAAGATTAAACTTAACATAAATTGCCAAGAAAGGTTTGAAAGTTCCAAATTTTAGTTGGAAATGTTAAAAAAAATGAATTGGTGGTTTCACACCTAAAATGTGCATCAAATCAATTCACCTAGTCAATAAGAAATTCGAAACAAATGACTTGTAGGTCACAATGTTAAATTCTAATTAAATTTTTTCGCCAGCAAAACATAACTTTGTGTAGCATTGATGTCGTGTTTTGTTTCAAATGACAAAGATTTGAGTTGTCCCTTTGGGTCGTTGTCCCTTTGACACATTCCCCGTTTCCCTTCTTTTTTCTTTTCATTAAGACGAATTGTGGAAGGACGACGGACGCAAAGTAATGACAAAAGTTTACATGCCAGGGGGACTAAAAAGCCTGCAGCGTTATTAAAAAAACTTTCGCCAGCAAAGGGGTTTTACAATTTTTCATTTAACCTGTTAGACATGTTTTGTTATTTTCTATTGAAGATATTTACCTTATATATCTACATGCATATTTAATTTTATTTATTGATTTCTTTACATGCTCTTTTACATATATTTTGTGATTTGTTGAAAAATGTGTGTAAATAGAAATAATTTAAAGCACTGAAACTTGTTGTTTTTCGCATTTGATGCTTCAAAACTAAATCATCACCCATCAGTACTCAAGAGGAAAATATATATTAAGCTTAGTAGAGCACATTTTGACAATCATTGAATGGCGATTTAAATGATAGAAATTATACCCGCCATTAAGTGAAACGTTTGAAAATCACTATAATATCTTTTCTGTGAACATTTATGAAGCAAGAAATAATTACAAATTCGAAAAAAAAAAAATGTGAATCAACGGCAGTAGAACATCGAAGGAATAAAGAAGCGGTATTTACAAAAATCGAAGTCCACGAGTACACAGAAAACAATGACGTTAGACATATACAAAGCACAGAAATATAAATCACAACATTCAAAACCAAGGCACTCTTAGTGTGAACTCAAGTGAAACTGAGAGTGATATCAGGTGTTCCAGAAGGGTAAGCACGTCCTGTTCTGTTATCAGCACCCGTCACACTGTAAGTAAGTCAATCTAGGAAAATGTCGAAATTGGTAGTCAAATCCAGGAAGACGTGAATCTAGATGAAATGCCCACTCTCATTAGGGATACTGACACGTCATATCTTTCAATAATGTTATAGTGACTGCCATATAATTTCTTCAGGGATGAAATCAACATAGGTTGAAAAAATCCTTGACTAAGCAGCTTTTGGGACAGTGTTTTTTGCTCTGTTAAAACTACACGCTCGACAGTATCGAATCAGCTTTGCTTTGAAACGTACACATAGGCTGTAGAGGTAGGTATATTGGTACGAAGAAAGGGAAAGTTCACAATTGGGAAATTAACATCATCACGCTTGTCATATAGCTTAGATTTCAAACGTACATCTTCGTTGATATACAACAAATGATCCTAGTACGAAGCTGAAATAGTTGTATCAGTTGTTTCCTTAATTTCAAGCTCATTGGGATAGATCTGATGTAAATATTCCTGAAATTTAGGATTATTAAGAGAAGGTACATCGTCTATGTAGCAGAAACTGAAATGAAAGGACTGGACTAAATGTTTCTGTTTTCTTTGTGAAAGCCCTTGTAAAAAATTGGCCTCGTACAAAAGGAAAAGGTCAGCTAAAAGTTCCCATAGGAATTCCTATTTTTATGTTGCAAAATACGATCTTCGTATTCGACAAATATATCTTTCCCTACTACTTAAAAGGTGTATGAGGTGATAAGGAAAACATTATTTTACAGAAAAGAATTTATAAAGTGCAATGTAGCCTTATCAAAATATTACGTTGAAAGAACAATGAGCATTTTAATTTATAACTTAATTAACAATACATCGAGGTCTGATTAACATGTATTCAATCTTTGTTATTCAAGTTACTTTGATTCTTGCTCATAATTTGATTTATGCTGATTTTTTATCAGAGCTAGTAAACTAAACATTTGCTTTTAAACATAGTTTTTGAAAATAGAGTGAACAATTTTAACAGATAATGGCCATTTTTCGTTTTCTCTTGTATTATCATGACATAGTAAATAATTAGACCAAAGCTTTTGCTGTGCTTTTATAATCATAATGCTAGTATGCATTTGAAAAATATAAATTCGCATTGTAAATCATTACACTCTCAAAATATATGATTTTGATCGTGCATAAGTTGAAATTTACTATGTTGTTGGTCTACAAGACATGGTAGGTATTTTCAAACAGTTATACCTTATTGTTTTGCTGTATAATAATAATGTGAATAGCCAAGCAAACAACAGCTACGTCAAACAAAAGTGAACAGAATTCACAAGAACTTTAATGTGTGATCTTTTCTGTCATATCATTTTTTACTATGCTTCCTTCGCATAGGATAAGGACATATAAGGCCATATAATTACTGATCAAGAGGATAAAAAAAACCTCATATATAAACTCATAAGTATTAATATGACATGTCGGTAAAAAGATGTAAAACCTTTTTAATAATGTCTTTCATGTACAACTAGCATTTTGTGAACAACAAAAACATGCCATTGTAAGTGCCATGCCATTGTTTCCTGTTATCTTTCCTTTTGTATATCAAAACTTAAATTGAAAAGCTTACTGCTAACCGAATAATACTTTCTATATTCAATTTCAGCAAAATATTGTTGAAATCTAAAAAAGCTACAAAAACCTCCTACAGGTACCAACGAGCTGCATGAATGAAGAATTAAAATTAACATGACTGAACTCAATTCAAAATGTTGTTTTGTGTGAACAGATTCAGCTGTTGACAATGTACTTACGGTGCAATATGTTCTTGTTAGCACTCTATGGCGTTCTACGTTAGGCCATTCAAAGAATAAGACAAAATCGAAAGCACAATATGAACATTATTAGCTTACGACTGTAAACAGGTTACCCCAATTTCACAATAATCCTTTCAAAAATATTTTTTCTCATTTCTTTTAGATCTAGTAAAAGTATTTTCAGTTTAAGAGAGCATTATTATTTATTGATTCGGTGCTGACCCGAAAACCGACTTTATTGAAGTTTGCAATATGAAAAAAATTGTTTAAAACATAGGAGTATTTCCCTCATGCATAGCTCTGTCCTTAGCTGAATTTTGGCTTTTCTATTTAGATCAATTTGGTTATTGGTTCTCAATCAGATTTTACACGTTTTGCGGTTAATGGACTTCCAAATGGTTTGGTTTGATCTGCAATGATGAAACATAAGTTGTCGAAGTGCGCATATGCAGAATATAAATTAACAGTAACTTCGGTATTTTGTTAATTATTACCATTGTCTCGATACCGCTACTGGTGGCCTTTTAGTCCCCGAAGGTATTCACAAACCCAGTAGACAGTACTTCGGTGCTGACCCGAAAACCCACCTCATTGGAGTTTGCAATAAATAAATTTTACAAAATTTTGTTTAAAACAAAGGAGTATCTTCTTCATGCATAGCTTTGTCCTTAGCTGAATTTTGGCTTTTCTATTTAGATTAATTTGGTTATTGGTCCTCAATCAGATTTTACATGTTTTTCTGTTGATGGACTTCAAAATGTTTTGGTTTGATCTGCACTGATGAGGTATAAGTTGTCGGAATGCGCATATGCAGAATATAAATTAACAGTAACTTCGGTATTTTGTTAGTCGTTGATAAGACTCCATTACAATTATCATCGCTTTTAACAGACCAGTAGCAGCAAACCCCTGATGTGCATTTCAAAATAGTTTTAAAGCTATTGGCGCCAAATAGGCTGTTTTTTTAACTGAATTCCCTTTACTTACTCTAGAACAAAAGGCTCTCAAGAGCCTGTATTTCTCACCTGGGCCATGGCTGACACAATAAGTCAAAATAATCCTAAAGTTTACGTGTCTCATTTTCAAGTTTGCTGATGGACAATGATGTTATTTGGTCAAAATTAAATTATGTTCCCCATTCGCAGCTATTTGTGATGGGACATAGACCGTCTGTTAACATTCTTGAAGAAGACCATCTACGGATCACTGTGCCTCACTTTGGTTCGAATAAGACTTGCATTTTCAGAGGAGATCTTTGAATGATTTCCCATGGGGCCCAAGGTTGAACAATGAACCCCCCCCCCAGACTGCCATCTTGGATGCTACACATTCTATGAAGGGGACCAAGAAAGGATCATTATGGTCAAGTATGATTCCAATTGGCCATGTACTTTCAGAGGGGAAGATCTTTGAATATGTTTCCCTATAGGGTCCAATGTTAAAACCATGTTCCCAGTGGCGGCCATCTTGGATATGATGTGGACTTGCCAAACACATTTTTGAAAGGGCCCTCCTAAGGACCATTGTGACTAAGTTTGGTTCCAATTGGCCAAGTATTTTCAGAGAAGATTTTTGCAATATTGTCAAATTATCAACAAAATTCCCCACTGGCGGCCATTTTCGGTGAAGTGCGGACTTGCCGGACACAAATTTTACACAGGACTACCCAAGGACTATTGTGATCAAGTTTGCTTCCAATTGACCAATTAGTTCAGAGGAGAAGATCTTTGAAAAAAGGGTTCATTTTCGACAAAGATCTCACTGGCAGCCATCTTGGCCCAGCTGTTTCAGAGATGTTTTATTGAAAAAATTCCGACGAAAAACCACAGACACAGTGATGGCAGTGGCATAGCTAGGTTATCAATTCAAAGCATACATGCTATGTGACTAATATGCTATTCAAAATGTTATTAGAGATATTTGCATAATAGGCAAACAATTATCTCTGAAGTACACAATATACATACATACACAAAAATTATTAAGATGTGAAATAAGAAAACATTATGGAAGTATTTTTGCAAAACATTGTAAAAAATTGCATAAAACGTTTTTTTTGCTCCTGATTATGCAACAAATAATTGTTTTTTTTAAAGTAATAGCAGGGTATTTCTCTAATGCTTAAACCAAAGATGATTTGAAAACAGAATTTAAAGGCAAATAATACAATAACCATATGGCATTTACACAAAAAAGTGATTAAATACAGTCAATTACTCCTACACAGGCATTTGGATTTTCTTCAAAATTTCAGAGTATGTAGTTCTTGATATGCTGAACATTTTTCCACTTTACACTTCACCCTTTTGAATTAGAAAATAAAAAAAAAATGCATAAATTTTGAAAATTTTACGGGAAAAGGGCTGTAACTCTAACACGGATTGTCTGATTTTCTTCAAAATTGCAGGGCCGATAGATCTCAGTATTCGTAACAATTTTACTTCGTCAGATTTTTGATATCTGTGACTGTTCTTGAGTTATTTGCTAAAAACAGCAATTTACCCCTATGTTCTATTTTTAGTAACGTTGACAGTCCTCGGAATAACCGAACAAATTTTTTAAACTACATACCCTGGTGATGACCCAGGCCAAGTTTGGATCTAATTGGCCCAGTGGTTTCAGAAACAACGGCAGTAGAATACCTAAGGAACAAGGGAAGTGATTACTACAGAAGTCCAAAGACATGGTAAAAACAGTAACAGATAAAAATAAAGACAAAACAAGGACGTGAGACAGCTACAATGCACGGAAATAAAAAGATAACATTAAGAACTAAGGCACTCATAGTGTGAACTCCCATGAAAGTTCAGAAAAAAGTTCACGACCGACGGACGGACGACTGACGCCAAGTGATGGCAAAAGCTCACCCTGGCATAGCCATGTGAGCTAAAAATCCGATTAAACTTTCTTTATTTCGATTATATATTTCATTTCTCATAGTTTTTTGGGGAGAGGATCCGTTTTGTTAATATAATGAGGTATTGGAAATTCAATATTTATAATAAATAAAGGATATGAGATAAGACTATGTGGTTTCGGGGGACAATGAACAGATATGCCCATCCCAAACACAATAACACATGTTCTTATTCAAGTAGATAAAATCTTTCAGTACTAGAATGAACCCTTAAACACTGGGCTGTATTCAGTTTTTGCTGAAATCAGTTTGACCTGAATTAATTTTAGTTGCATAGTTTTTGTGCAAAGCAACCCATTCACGAAAGATGTATGATTTTAAATTATTGTGTTCCTTAATTACATGAATGCCATGCGTTTAATTTGTACAGAAGAAACACTTTTGAGACAGTCACTGCCAGGAATATCTTTTTATTTCCTGGTTCAAATGTAGCAGAAAAGTACATTTAGATATCTAGGTTAACTCAACACTGATATGCTGTTTTTTTTGTATCTTTAATGATTACACATACCTACTTTTAAATTTCCATTTGAGCTTTACGTAGATATTATATATTATCAACGGCTAAAGAGCTAACATCGTGAGTTAGGCTGCAAGTAGAAATCTATTATACAGTAGGTTACAAGTGCGCAATTATTTACAATGCATTTTCCGAAGGGGGTTCCCCTGTTTAGCGACAAAATAAAAATAGACGAAGGCTTTTTTTCATCCCGGGGGTCCTGAAAATGACAAGTACTCATACAGATCTTTCGAATTCCAAAAATAAAAAATGGGGGGTCATGCGGCGATTCTTGGTGTAAATTGAGGCTCAAAAAGGGATATATTGAAAATAATAAAATATTTTTATGTCGACCAGATCCCATAAAAGGTCAAATTTTCACCTCTGGGTTACATTGTTGAAATCAGATTTGCTATAAACCGAATTGTAACATGACATAGTATTTTATTTTAAAACATTTAATTTTATTATCTACCAATCGTAGGAGTTGAAGTGCTTAATACTGAATACAGCTTTGGGTTCAAAACTGGACCCCTGTTCGAAAGTCAATAATTGCGCACATGATACCAGTAAGCCGCACCGTATAATAGATTTCTACTTGTAGTCTAACTCACAATGTTAGCTCTTTAGCCGATGATAATTTTTTTGTCTTCTGTGTACAGTTTCCACAAGTATTTTGTTCTATTAAAGATTATATCACAATATAATGTGTCACACGTATAAA
>MJUU01028217.1:12605-25026 GCA_002080025.1 Modiolus philippinarum
CTGAAAATGACAAGTACTCATACAGAGTTTTCGAATTCCAAAAATAAAAAATGGGGGGTCATGCGGCGATTCTTGGTGTAAATTGAGGCTCAAAAAGGGGTATATTGAAAATAATAAAATATTTTTATGTCGACCAGATCCCATAAAAGGTAAAATTTTCACCTCTGGGTTACATTGTTGAAATCAGATTTTCTATAAACCGAATTGTAACATGACATAGTATTTCATTTTAAAACATTTAATTTTATTATCTACCAATCGTAGGAGTTGAAGTGCTTAATACTGAATACAGCTTTGGGTTCAAAACTGGACCCCTGTTCGAAAGTCAATAATTGCGCACATGATACCAGTAAGCCGCACCGTTAATAGATTTCTACTTGTAGTCTAACTCACAATGTTAGCTCTTTAGCCGATGATAATTTTTTTTGTCTTCTGTGTACAGTTTCCACAAGTATTTTGTTCTATTAAAGATTATATCACAATATAATGTGTCACAAGTATAAAGTTATCTCCGTATTTGTAAGCGTGCTAAAATAGCCATTTATTGATTTTATGTAAAAATTTGATTAAATACTACAAGGTGCTACACAAATATGTACGAGAAATATAAGATCGTTTTTACAACGAACGAGAATTTAAAAATTGCCCGTGCCCTATTTTGTTTCAATGTCACGAAAAATGACAAATAATGATCTTCTAGCACTACTGCGTGTTAAATGAAAATCGGCAAAAACACGTTGCACGAAAATAACCTTGTGCAAGCCTCAAATAATCCACGTGGTTGTGTTGTACTCATTAACAAAGCAGTACAATAATTTTCGCGCAGAAGTACCGTAGTTTGTAAGAATTAACCCTAGAAACTTATCATGTGTGAAACTGTTCTTGGAAATTATGAAACAGTCCTTGTTTTATATAAAATGGAGTCTTTGTCTTTAATGTGAAACCTGCAAATGTGTGCGCACAACTTCTTCTATTTCTTGTATATGAAGATCAATTTTAAGGGAAAAGTATAAAATAAAAATATAAAAAAAACTGTATTACGAAATAGTATACCAGTTTTAACAGGTAAAGCAAATCTGAGATCATATCACGAATTTCTTAATTCCTAATTCGCAGATCAAAATTATATAGTAAATTTTCTATAATTTACCATGCAAAAAACATACTATCTTCACTGAGATGCTAATTTAGGCCATCTACGTCTCAGGACCTACATTTATTTCCAAGGTCATCAGAAGGTTATCGAAATATATTTGTTTGTGTTTGTTGAGAAAGACCTTGTAGTGACCGCTTATGATTTGAACTTGTCATATGGCTATCGTCTAAATGATATGTACCTCATATCTCTGTTTATAAATAAAAATTCTCACAGTTACGATAAAAACTGATTTGATTTAAATCAACTTTGAAATGTGTTTGCACGTCCATCGTTATTAACATACGTTAACATTTTTATCATCTCTTTAGCTTAGTGAATCTTTCCGGAATGTACATGAAAGATAGTTAATGAAAGCATCGGTCATATAAAAACGGTGCATCATTCGCAATCAATCTGTAATGTCCTTATTCCAAAAGATTCACAAAAAATATTTTTACAACTGTTTACATAAACCATTTGTTTGTCCGACAAGTCTATTTTTTTCTTATGAATTTAATGTTATTCTGAAATATTGCAGGGGAACATACGCTCCAAAACGAAAAAAAGGTGGAATCAAGTGATGTTAACAACTCATAAATAGATCATGATTTGAAGATGGTTTGTTAGTGAGAAAATTTCACATGCAAATGAGCTAATAACATAGTTATGCAAATGAAGAAACAAATCATAAATAACATAGGAAACGGCATACTAAGAAATCATGCACTAATAACTCAGTAACAACATAGTTAATAACTCAGTAACAACATAGAAAAACTGAATAACAACTCATAAATAGATCATGATTTGAAGATGGTTTATTAGTTAGAAAATTTCACATGCAAATGAGCTAATAACATAGTTATGCAAATGAAGTAACAAATCATAAATAACATAGGAAACGGCATACTAAGAAATCATTAATAACTCAGTAACAGTATAGAAAAACTGAATGAATATCAATTATGTGTGTATACACAACTTTGAACCAGATAAAGAAAATGCATTTGCAAATAATGTCCAAAACTTATAGGCTTGATAAACAGTACTGAATTATCAACAACAATTTTGTTTTCTGATATAAAAACCCTTAACAAATGCAAGATACGCCTAATGGTTGAACAGAATAAATTTTACTTTGCAGAAAATCATCTGAATAATGTCAATCATCTTCAAATCATCGAAACATTTTTAGTACTGATTTGTTACTTGTCATGTTTACATGCATGATGTATAAGATTGTTAATTGCCAAAAAATAAATGCTCCTCTGTAGACCTATACAAGTTCATTTTTTTAATTATTCGATTTAAATGTATTTAAATTGTGCTTGCCCTTTCTTTAAAAATAAGTAAGGAATATTGCTTATTTATATGAAATAGTTACTTACCTGAAGCTGCATATGTCTACCCACAACGCAAGAAAATATGTTTACCTCCATTTCTTTCTGTCAACATTTGAATTTAGTGTAAAAGCAGAGGGACCTATATCATTAATTTGATTGGTTGGAAAGTTCAAAACAAGTAATAAAGTTGCTTACAACAAATCATTAATAACATAGTTTTCCAGCATTGAAGAAGTTAACAAATCAGTAACAACATACTCTTAAATTAGAGTCAAAGTTAATATCTCACTAATAACATACTTTTGTACAATTAAAAAGTTAACAAACCATTAATAACATAGTTTCAGCTAAAAGGAAAAGTTAACAAATCATAAATAACATAGTTTTGAAGAAAGTTAAAGTTAACGAATCAGTAATAACATAGTTTCCTGCTAGGANGAAATGTGTTTGCACGTCCATCGTTATTAACATACGTTAACATTTTTATCATCTCTTTAGCTTTCACAAAATAATTTAGTGAATCTTTCCGGAATGTACATGAAAGATAGTTAATGAAAGCATCGGTCATATAAAAACGGTGCATCATTCGCAATCAATCTGTAATGTCCTTTATTCCAAAAGATTCACAAAAAATATTTTCACAACTGTTTACATAAACCATTTGTTTGTCCGACAAGTCTATTTTTTTCTTATGAATTTAATATTATTCTGAAATATTGCAGGGGAACATACGCTATAAGAGCTGAATATTGACGATTTATTAAATTATGGACGAACAATAATTGGCAAAGTATATTTATTGCTGTTTAGATTCTTTCTCGTTTGAGGAAAAAATGATATTTTTCAAGAATTGACGACGACATAAATACCTTGGGGTATTACGGTATCACTAAATTTCGAAATGTCTTTTTTGATGATGGTCATCGAGTAATAGTGGGAAGGTCTCTATAATACGTAACAAAACAACGGCAGTAGAATACCGAAGGAACAATGTCATGGTGATGTCATCGTAACCGATGTCATCAAACATTCACAAACCATTGATCACTGATTAAGAATCCATCCAAATATATTTAGTAAATTATTCACTTATTCACCTGTAAGGCATCAAAGCCATCGTTATTGAATCCATTTACAATAGGTGCTGCCCTACTCTCCGCCCATTATGGGTGAAATAAAATAGAATGTTAAGCAAAAGTGTGAAACACCCAGATGTCATTCTCATTTTTCTCTGTTTTGTATGACGTGTTTTACGTTGAATATCGTTTGCATTGTTGAATATTGGGTCTTATCCAACTGGTTGTAGCTATTACTATAACAAAATAATCATTTCTACAAAGAAACGAATATAAAAGTAATGACCTGTACGTCACTGGAAAATAACACAATTTGTTGTATTTTTTATAAGCACATTCATAGGGAAAGTGTTGTTGACCTTAAGGGTAGTTCGTACTTTTATTAAGGTAAGCTACATTCAGTCAACTTAAAATGATGTATTATGATCTGTTATATTCTGAACTTTTTTTTAGAAATATAGGAAAGGCCATGATAAATATTATGAAACAGCTTTTTCTAAAATTACACATCAAATTAATAAATGTTCGAAAATTTAAGTTCTGCGGATGGTCATAGCAACAACGTTTGGACGTTTATTCAGACTCTTCTCTTTTTTTTGTAGATGAAGTAGCCAACTTTATTCGTTCATGGTTATCTAGAATACGCAATGGCGTTGGAAATATAATGGAAATTGGTGAACAAACGAAGAAACCAGAGCTACGGCGCAATATTTTTAAAAGAGAGATACAAGTTCCACAAAGTTTTGAAGAGATAGAGAAAGAGTACCTTCTAACGCAGTCTAAAACCTACCTAGAACAACTCTTTGGTTATGTTACTTATATAAAAAACAATACAGAAATAAGGACAGAACTTGATAAGGTCATGCAAGATCAAGTAGCGAAATTACAAAAAATGTCACTCGCAGAACTGAAAATATATTGTGCCAAACTGCAGGCTGCAATGAAAAACGGAATCAGTTTAAACCATGAAATAACTGTTAATGGTAGGCGCTACTCATTGGAAAGTATTGCACAGGTGTGCTGTCCATGGGGATAATTGCTGTAAACGAATTAATAAAGATAACACAAGTTTTATTTTTATTATTTTAATAATATAAACGGATGAACAGATCGCATATCTTCATTGCAGTTTTGGACAGAAATGAAAAATTACAATATTTGCACTGAGGAGACATAAATTGTAAAAATGGCCACTTAATGGACAGTAAGTTCGGGTATTTAGTTATTTGTTACCACTGGGTCGATACAGTTCATGGTGTACTGTTAGTTATCGAGGGTATTCACCAGCCAAGTAGGCAGCACTGAGATGCTGGCCCGAAAGCCAATGTCATTTTGACACTAACGATATAAAATGTTTTTGTAAATTTTGTTGGAAACTGAGGAATATCTCCCTCGGGCAAAGCTCTGTCCGTAGCTGGTTTTGGCTTTCAATTAAGATAATATTGGCTACTTTTTTTAAAATCTGTGAGTTTATGGTTGTCGATATGAGCATATAAATGGCAATATGCAGAAAACTAAATATACAGTGCGTTCAGTATATTAGTAATATATATTATGTAATAGGGCATAATTTCAAAAGACCATAACAACATATTTTGTATAGCAAAAGTCATAAACCTTAACCTATTGCCAAAGGTGATGACGTTGACTTCAAAGAAATAAATACTGTGATTTTCATTTCACTGCAGTCTTTTTTTACATGTAACTTGTGGTTTGTTTACTGATCAAAGCTTTATCAAATTTTTAATGGCACTTTAGTTTTTTTCATTCATTACGATATCTTTTGTTTGAAAAAACGTCTTATATTCCGCATTGTGAAAACTACACAATGTCGTTCTATTTTCTCGCCATATTTTACATGGCTACGGTCTCAACAAGATGTCGATGTCTTATATTTTATTGGAAATCGCAGTTTTATTTCGCTGTCGTATTTTGCAATGCTGTCATGTTAATCACAAGTTGCCTGTCATGTGTTTTCTTAGTAATTACATGTTTATTGTGCCATCATACTGTGCAATACCATGGTGTCCAACCGAAGTTGCTTGTCATAATATTTTCTTGGGAATTATTTAGCTCTTTAATCTTACATTGCTGTTTTGTTCACCAGATGTTGCATGTTAAATAGTTTCTTGGAAATTTCTGATTTACTTTACTGTCATCTCTTACATACGGAAGCATGGAGGGACATGTGATTTTTTTTTACTAAGTCGTGGCCACGACATACTAAGTCGTGGCCACGAGATAGCTGTCTCGTTCCCACGAGATACTATCTCATTTCCACGACTTACCAAGTCGTGGCCACGAGATACTATCTCGTTCCACGGACATACTAAGTCGTAGCCACGAGATACTTATACACAAAGCAACCTTCAACAACGAGCTTTACTCATACTCATAGCTATCTCGTGGCCATGACTTAGTATGTCGTGGGAACGAGTTAGTATCTTGTGGCCACGACTTAGTATTTCGTGGGAATGAGATAGTATCTCGTGGCCACGACATAGCTATCTCGTGGCCACGAGTTAGTATGTCGTGGCCACGATATAGCTATCTCGTGGCCACGACCTAGTATGTCGTGGGAACGAGTTAATATCTCGTGGCCACGACAAAGCTTTCTCGTGGCCACGACCTAGTCTGTCGTGGCCACGAGATAGAAAAAAAAATCACATGTCCCCTCCATGCTTCCATACTTACAAGTAGTTTCCATCAAAGTTACTTGTTAATATTTTGTACAAAATTGCAGTTTTACTTGCCGACATATTTTCAATTGTCACAATGTCCATCTGCAAGCAATTGTTTTGAACTTAAAGCTAATATTAATGAATACGGATCTAAAGTAATCTTTCACATAGTTAATGACTGAGCCATGTTTTTATTTTCAGAAGTCGAAGATTTCTGAATTTCAAAATATGTAACTGAAAATTTTAAGTCCATTGCTTATGAGGTAACCCATGAGTCCGATATGTTAAAAAGTCTATAGATCTTGTAAAGGTTGCTTTGAAGAGGTCATTTTGATTATTTGATATTAAAATTACTGTCCTGCACATGTATAATACAGACTGCGGGATGAATATATTAGTTTTAGATAAAATTCTCTATTTTGGTTTTTGTTTTTAATTTGGCGCTGGACACGTTGTCAACATTCATCTTAACCAACTAAAAGTTGTGAATATCGCCGTTTTAGACTTAGATTTAACTAGGACGTATATCTAAATATACGTCATTGGTTTTAAAAATATTAAATTAAACAAATCTTAGCAGGAAAGATTTTTATTTTCATATAACTTGACGTGTACTCTGTTTAAAGTTCTGTTTGAGAAATATACCTCACAGTAAATAAGGAATGCATGAAGTTATAACTCACTTTTCATGACCAATTTGAAACTCTTTAAAATTGACAAAAACTATTCAGTGTTTCGAAAATTTAACTTCATTTAGTTTGATATGTTGCGAAATAGCATCGAATAGGTATGGAAATTAATTTTAGCAGGCAGCATTTTGAACACAGTCTTTACAAATGACAAAAACAATTCATTTTTTTTAAATGTTCATCTTAATATTCTTTTGAAAGAGATTTATAATTCGTGAAGCAAACAATTCATGAATTTAGCATTAAAAAGGTATGAAAAGTAAAATTTTTTGTCTGGATTAAAACTAACTTTTTTCAAATGACAAAAATAGTTAAGTGTTTTAAAAATTTAACTTCATTATATCCTTTCGAAGGGGTTTGATATGTTGCTAAATTAAAAAAAAATCATGAAATTAAGCAAATAAAAGGTATGAAAATTAATCTTTTTAGACAGCGGTTTGAACTCAGTCTTTAAAAATGACAAAAACAATTCAGTTTCTGTAAATTTTACACCATACACCATACCATCCTTTCGAAGGATTTTTATAATTCTCGAAGCAAAAACTTCATGAATTTAAGCATAAAAATGTATTAAAAGTAATTTTTTTAGTCTGCAATTTCAACTTATTCTCCAAAAATGACAAATTTAGTTAAGTGTTTTGAAAAATTTACTTCATTATATCCTTGCTAAGGAGTTTGATATGTTGCGAGATTAAAAATCAAAGCTCCGATGGAGCTGAAACTTTAAAGCCCTGAAAATCTACATCTGGCAAAACGCCGTAGTCATCCAAGGAATTGCTGCATACATCTGCATGTATTAAGTTATTCCATAATACGTGAAAATAATCGGATTGTGTGATTTCGTATGTATGTCGATTTCATTGCTATAAATATATGCAATACACATGTCACAGGTAAACAAATGTTATTTTCATCTCGACAGGCTCGTTGATCCGAGACGCTATATAAAAAACGAGTAATTTGATAAACATGCATATGCATATTTTAAAAGTAAGATTTTTAATCAGGGGTTTAAACTCAGTCTTTGAAATGACAAAAACAATTCAGTATTTTGAATATTATACATCAAAATATCCTTTCAAAGGATGGATTTTTATAATTCTCGAAGCAAAAACTTATGAATACATGGTAAAAGCGGTGCATTGCATTTGCGCCAATTAATATTTCATTTGCGCCAAAAAAATATTTCATTTGTGCCACAAACTTTAACATTTATAATTTTTGCTTGTACTTTCTTCTTTTATTTGCCAGAATTACCTATTTTTACATTTTAGCATCAAAAAAAGGTATGAAAAGTAAAATTATTAGTCTTCAAAAATGACAAATTTAGTTAAGTGTTTCGAGAAAGTTACTTCATTATATCCTTGCCAAGGAGTTTGATATGTTGCAAAATAAAACGAAATCATGACATTTAGCATAGAATAGGTATGAAAATTGATTTTTTTAGGCAGCGGTTTGAACTCAGTCTTTAAAAATGACAAAAACAATTCATTTTTACACCATTAATTTTACACAATACTATCCTTTCGAAGGAATTTTATCATTTATGAAGAAAAAACTTAATGAATATCAACATTAAAAAAATATAAAAGTACCATTTTTAATTTGCGATTTACACCCACTTTTTAAAACAACGGCAGTAGAATACCGAAGGAACAAAGCACAAAATTACATAAATCTAAGTCAAGAGACAAGGCAAAGGCAAGAACACCAGAAGACGGAAGACCAGAGACACTACATACCCACAAAACACACAACCACTACATATACAACACAAAAAACTATAACAGTGTGAACTCTAAAAAAAGAGAATGACATCAGGTGCTCCGGAAGCAAGCATGTCCTGCTCTGTATACAGCACCCGTCACACGGTCAGTGAGGCATATGTTTTGAAAGAACTGATTGGTTATTGTTATTTTCTAACCCTGACACAAAACCAATTGAGAACCATGGTGCGTGTAACTTCTCTAACCCTCAAACAGTACCAAGGTGAATTTTTTGAAAGCTTTTGTACATGTTGTAAACACTTTAGTATTCAAACATGGACAAGGACAAATCTGTACCACAAACATCACTGACGAAGACAAAACTAAAATTTAACAAGACAACACAAAAAACTAAAGCACAGACAGTGTGAACTCCCACAAAAACCGAGAGCGAATGACCAAATAGTTAAGTGTTCGACAATTTTACTTCATTATATCCTTTCGACGGAGTTTGATGTGTTACGAAATAAAAAAAAGTAATCAAATTTAGCATTAAATAGGTATGAAAATCAAATTTTTATCCAGGGGTTGGAACCCAGTCTTTAAAATGACAAAAACAGTTCAGTGAATTGTAAATTTTACATCATTATGTCTTCTCGAAGGAGTCTTATAATTTGCGAAGCAAAGACTTAATAAATTTTAGCATTAAAATTTCGCAACATATCAAGTTCCATGAAAAGATATCTTGAATTGAATTTTTTAAAACACTTAATTGTTTTTGCCATTTTCAAAGAGTTTCAAATTGGTCATGAAAAGTGAGTTAACTTCAAACATGCCTTATTTACTGTGAGGTATATTTCTCTAACAGAACTGTAAACAGAGAACATGTCAAGTATATTTTTTAAACTCAGCCTAAAACGGCGATATTCAAAACTTTTGCAAAAACTGTTAACTGGTTAAAATAATTATAGACAACGGGTCGAGATCGAACCCTTCGATGACCCGCGAATCTGATATCCATTCGAACTCTAAAATATTAATTTATGATATCAAAATGCACAGATCACGAAAGTTGAATAAAAAAAGAGAGAATTTCAAGCGATAAACAGAATAATCGATATTGATCGGTTTAATTCAACTCTGAATACCTTTTCCTTTTTCTGATTGGATGACCTTGAATATCAAATAGCGATTTCCGTTTCTCGTTTCTCATTGGCTTAAACCATGAATAGCGTTTTCCGTTCAATTTTGATCGGAAACAAGGGGTTTTCGGCGAAATACTATGTATACCGATCGGAAACAAACACGAGTTTATGAGCGGTTTACCTGTTTGTTTGCACGAAAACCTCTAGTTTATCGCGTGCCATAGATGTTTGAGAGTAGCTAAGTGTTTAAGGCTTCGCGGTGACTTTAAGATGAAGAACAACACTAAAAAATTGAAAGTGTCCAATTTTATACACATGTATGTTTTATTATATGCAGTTTAGTGTGCATTATTATGAATATTACAAGCTTTTATTGTCGGTGTGATTGCTGTCTAAAAAAAACAGAAAAATAATTGTTTACTTAATATTGAAAATTATTTATTATCGGTTTTATGTATTATATATTTGTCATTTCTGACTTATTTATGTCATTTTTAGGTATATAAGCACGAAGGGTTTTTTAAAACATAATCTCAATAGATTTCGGTATGCCGAACTCTATGTGCTCTATGAAATTCGAAATTGTCCCTCCAGAATAGTTAACTTTGTAATCAACAATACAGTTGTTTAAATACTGACAAATTCATAATGTTAAAAACATTCATATATGTACCGCAAATGTAAAGGGGCTCCGTGATAAAGGAAAAAGACTTAAATTTTATCAATGGATGAAAAATAAAAAATGTCAAATACCTTTATTGACTCGATGAGTGCCCTGTGGTTGTTTAAATGTTGTGATCGTCTTCTGTCGTCTTTTTGTCGGGCAGTGGATGACAGCGATTGTAAGAACGCTTCGCCAGTTGACTTTGAGTTTGTTGACGATCCCGCATCCATGGATCATTAGGATAAAAAAGCATGGATGTAGCGTTGCTCGACAATTAGCAATGAATTCCGCTCAAACCGGTGCTAGGGGCCGTCTTGAACTTGCTATGAGGTATGAGTAAAGCTCATTGTTGAAGGCCTTATGGCGACTTCAAGATGAAGAACAACAATAAAAGCGTTGTTCCATTGCTTATTTACCATGTATTTGTAGAGACTTTGTCTCATTTGCATTTACTCCATATCCCTTCATTGATAAGAGACTCATTTTGATACAGATTTGGAAAATACTTCAGCAACAGAATGCAATTTTCGTTTTCATTTTAGCCCTGGTTCTAAATCATCAAAAGGGGTTGCGATTTTGATTGACAGTAATTTACAATATGAAATTATAGACCAGTATAAAGACAATGAAGGTAGATTAATTTTATTAAATATAGAAATTGAGAATATAATATAATCGTTGATTAACATATACGGACCAAATAATGAAACCGAAAGAAATGCCTTTTACAGGAAATTGAATGATTTTGTAAATAAGAATTCCGTAGGTACCTTAATTGTAGGGGGGATTTTAACGACATTTTATCAGAAATTGATAGGAAAAGGACACACGTCACTAAAAAAAGTAAAAAGCCTGTAAATAATTTAAAAAGATTTATAAAATCCAATAAATTAATTGATATTTAGAGATATTTAATTCCCCAAAAACAGCATTATACTTGGAGAAGAGTGAACCCTTCTCAAGCTAGCAGAATTGATTTTTTCCTCATACAAAAAGACTTCACGCCAAATATCAAAGCATGTGATATAAGACCGATTATAATTAGATTTACCGATCACAAAACAGTTTCTTTGAAAATACAAAGTGCTCCTGCAGAAAGTAAAGGACCAGGTTATTGGAAGTTAAATAACTCAATCCTAGATGAAAAAGAATATAAACAACATATTGAAAATTTGATACATAAATATAAAAATTTAATCGAGCAAAATAAATACGATTCTAGGCTTTTATGGGATACCTTGTTTTGTCTTTGTTTTTATCTGTTACCGTTTCTGCCATGTCTTTGGACTTCGATTTTTGTAGTCATCGCTTCCCTTGTTCCTTCGGTATTCTACTGCCGTTGTTTTAAACGTAGAAATCAAAGATTGTAGCATAAAATATTGTAGGAAAAGATCGAAAAATAAAAACAATGAAATTAAAATTTGGAAAAACATGTGTCAATTTTATTAGAAAAATACAATGAAAACGAAAACGTCGACCTTCAAAAACGAATTTCGGAAACGGAAACTAAATTAGAAAAACGGTACGAATATAAAGCCAAAGGAGGACAAATACGATCAAGGCAAATATGGATAGAAAAGGGGGAACGAAATAACTCTTATTTTTTAGGACTAGAAAAAACAAGACAGACTAAAAAAACCATATTAAAACTAAAGGATGAAAACGGAAATATTGTTACTGATCAAGCCGAAATCCTAAAAATAGAAAGAAACTTTTATAAAAATCTTTACTCAAACGATACAATTAATGTACAAAAACCTACCAATTATATAACTAATACAACCATTAATCATAGACTAACGGAAGAGGAAAGTCACTTATGTGATGGATATGTCACTTTAGAGGAAATTTTAAGTTCTTTCGACAACTTGAAAACAAATAAAAGTCCAGGAACAGAGGGACTTACTACAAATTTCTATGAAAAATTCAAAGAAATGCATTAGTAAATATATTTAATCAAAGTTATGAAAAAGGACAAC
>MJUU01028218.1:0-25685 GCA_002080025.1 Modiolus philippinarum
TATATTGGAAAATTACTCCTCTCATTATTATCTCCATTTTATTCATTAAGTGCGAAACTCTGCGAACAACCGTTTTTGAGTTATAGCCCTTGACGCGTTTCGGTAAATCGGTTTTTCGCGAATAACTTTTAAACGCTTACAGATAATATAGTAAACATATATGTTTAAAGTGATCAGTATGGAAAGACCTTCAATTTGAGTACCAGGTTGAATGTCATCGGTGACCTTTGACCTTGACCTTTGACCTTGTTAGGGGATAAACTCAGAAACTATAATAGATAGCTGAAAAACTATATCAGCAAAAATGTTCAACATGTCAAGGGCTCTATTTCTTTCATTTGGACCGAAACTCTCCGGTGACTCTCTAAAGAGTTATTGCTCTTGACGTGTTTCGGAAAAGGATTATTTACATATAACTTTTAAACCGTTATAGATAGTATAGTCAAGTAACATATCAAATTAATCAGTAGGAAGAGACCTTCAATTTGAGCACAAGGTCAAAGGTCATCAAGGTCAGAGGTCAAGGTCATAGCCAATTTTTAGGTTTTTTTTTTTCGTAAAATCTTTACAACAGTAAAAATAGGTGATCAAATATACGTGAGAAAAGGAAATAAATGCAATTATAAACCGGTAGTTACTTTCCTGAAATCATGGTGAAAACTGGTGAAAGACCTTGCAATTGTTCTCTGAACAATTGACCTTTTAATTTTTATTACTTTTTACAACATATTATCGTACTGTTTTCAGTTCTTGGACAAAAACAAAAATCACCATGGAAAGAAGTATTTTTACAAGACAGTCAGAGACAGAAGTATTTGGTATTAATTGGAAACAACAATGATGTTCAAAGAGCACGTCGACAGATTTTAAGTGTTTTGAAGACAATACAACCTCAGAAGGTATGAATGGATTATAGGTTAAACATAAGAGAGTGAACACGATTAAATTGAGAGTACATAAACATTTAAAGTTTAAATACATTTCCAATGTCCAGTATTCACTATGTTGCCTTGTGTATCTATTTATAGTTCTCCTTGTGTATCTATTTATAGTTTTAAGTTTTCGTTCTGGAATTCTGTATCGTCACATAGTGTTAATAACTATTCTGTTACACCGAAGATTTTTTTACTAATGAGCGGTGGTAAAATCTCCACGAGACGTTTCCAGTCATTTCAAAAACATTCATATTTTACACACTTTTGTTGGGAGAAAAACATTCACTTTCAATTACTTTTAGGTCGTAGTTTAGAAATATTTCTTTATTTTCGATAGTAAAATTTTACTATTTCTAATGAATAAATATTTTCAAACCACTCCTACCTGATAAAGAATTTATATCCCATCAATTAACCTTTCGATTGTTAACAGAATATATGACCTCTCGACCTTTACCTCGGCTTTGAAGTTAGGAATTCGGTATATATTCATGGTATGTTATAGGGCTTTCATATTTTATATGATTATTTATCATGACCAAAATTATCAGGGTCATCTACCGACATTTTACTAAACTGTATTGAAATCATGTATGAAAGGTCTTTAACTTGGATTTCTTATTTTTTTTTATGGATGACCACAAATGATGAGCATAGTTTAGAATTATACCTGAGTGGAAATCGTATTTTCTTCTCTTTCCTCAGAAACCACTAAAGCAAATTCAACAAAACTTAATAGAATGGATTTTTATGAGGTCCTTCAAGAAAATTGCTAATTTCATCATCCCCGTCAATTTACATGGTCACCAGCGCTGAAGATTGTTAATATTAGACATTATGGAATTTTTGTATTCTCCTTTAAAACCGACTTTATTGGAACAATGTACCGAAGGTCTTTAGCAAAGATTCTTCATTTCGTTTCAATCCAATAAAAAGCATGGCCACAATCCCGAAACATTGTAGTCAGTACTGTTGTGATGACCCGGAAACCGATTTCATTTGGAAACTAACAATATCTAAGATTTAGTAAATTTTGTTGAAAACTATGGAGTATCTCTGTTATGCAACCCTCTGCCTTCAGCTGATTTTGACTTCCCATTTAAATCTTATTGGTTATCTGTTCTCTTTCAGGTTTTTAGCATCTTTGAGTCTATGGTCTTCCTAATGTTTAGATTTATTCTGCCCTGAAGTGACATAGGTGGGGAAGTGGCCATATGCAGAAAATAAATTAACAGTTAGTTCGGTATTTAGTTATTTCTCAGGACTTTGTCGATGACTCTGCTGGTGGACTTAAGCCCCTGAGGGTATTCACCGGCCCAGTAGTCAATACTTTGTTGCCGATCCGAAAACTGATTTTATTTTGAAACTTACAATATCTAAATTTTTGTAAATTTTGTTTAAAACTAAGGAGTACGTGTATCTCCTTCATGCAAAGATCTGTCCTTAGCTGATTACTCGTAGATCATATTGTTTACTTGTTCTCTATCAGGTTTTAAGCATCTTTGAGTATATATTCTTCCAAATATTTATATATACAATGAAGCGACATACGTTATCGAAGTGGTCGTATACAGAAATCAAATTAACCCCGGAAATTAACAGTAATTTCGGTAATTAATTATTTATAACCACTGGGTCGATTCCATTTGTGATGGACTGTTAGTCCCCGATGGTATCCACCATGCAACCCAGTAGTCAGAACTTTGGTGCTGACCCGAAACTCGATTTCATTTTGAAACTTGCAATATCCTAAATTCGAAAATTTTGTTTAAAACTAAGGAGTATCTCCATGGGCAAGAATGGTGGCCAAATCCATGCTAGATAACCCAAATGCGAAAATTTTTACCGTTAAAACTGATTCCGGATAATCTTTAATCTTATCAGCAACCAGCCGAAGAGAGGAGATAACATAACATGATGCATTAATTTATGTTAATTGATTGTCCTGTCAGAAAAAGGCTCGTTCGATAAGATTTATATTATATATGTATATAGATAAAATAAGCGCAGAGATTTTAGACTGACCACATGTATTATAAGTCTATGTATTGACAAACGAAGAAAAAAAATATGGGGATATAAAAAAATTAAATTTCAACGATTTCTTAACTAAAATTCAAGGCAATGCATGTAATAAACTTATAAATTAAAGTAAAAGGAAGAAACGAACACAGGTTTTTAAACGGGGTTTTTGGTAAATAAAAAACAACATTTTGTTTGATATTAAGTGTAAAAGACCTGATATATTAATACGCCATGCCGGCCGAAACTAGCAATATTTCAATTTTAGACCTCTTTGGCTTCTCTATTTAGATCTTTTGATTTTGGTTTCTATCAGTCATTATTTCTGTTCTTTGATCTATGTATGTGTCAGTACGATCAGCACTGAAAAAACCGTCATCTGCTGAAACGTCGGCGTTTTGTTATGTTTTAATATAATTTGCTTATATTCATAGGCTCATATTATATGATAACTCTTAGTGATAGGTTCAGGATAAACGCAAATGAGCGAGACGTCGGTCTTTTGAAATAAACTGACTGGCAAACATGTGCTATCGTTGTGGTTTGCGATTCACTACATTGTATCGATAATAATTTGGTTTTCTTAAACTGTCGTCCCCCTCCTTAACTACAGCATTTTTGTTCAGATAGACCAGTGTTCCGACTTTCAATTATGAAATTTCCAATTTTAAATGGTAATATATTACTCATATTTATTGAACAGGTTGGGCATGGCCTAATTTTCTCTGTCTTGTAGGTAAGATTAAAACGAATAATCCCGATATCATTGACCCGTGAACAGTCAGGTCAATTAAATAGAGTAATACCTATAACTCAATTATATGTATAGTCTAAATTTCACAGCTTATACGTTACTGTAGAGCATGCAATGTATACAGAGATTTCGTCAACAGAGCAAAATAACTATCTCAAAATTACAAAAACAGGAAAACAGCAAACACCTACAATGGCCAGGAACTACAATCACATGCCACAACTTACAAGCAAACTGCACCAGAAAAACAATAATGAAACAAGAGACAAACAAAAATAACGATAGGAACTCGGGTTATCCGGACTTGGTACCGGCACCAGCAAAAACAGTGGTAGGGTTAAACCGGTTTATGGGTACCCAAACCTCCCCTTTCTCTATCCCGTTTCCCTATAGTATCATAAACACGCGAATAAAACCCAATACAGGTAGACTACTAACTCAATGACCACTATCTTGGAACAGAAAAGGCATAAGACAAAACGTAATTTTGAAAGAAGGGTCAAAGAGTGCTCGCCGCTAAACTGCCGGCTAGCTCAAGGAATCTAGTCTGCTGGTAAAACGCTGTCACACTACGGAAGAAAAATCAAACTCAAAACTTCCCGAAGGGTTTGGTAAAGAGTCTTCATGTATTTCAGCAGACATCGGCAGCAGTATCATTGAGAGGCCAGTATATATGTAAAGTCTTCAGGTCACTGGAATCCAAAGCCAATTTAACGGATTTGTTCAGAATATCTCGTCGATATCCACTATTACGTAAAGAATGTAAGTTACGTCCCAGTTTTTCTGGATAATTAATCAGTTCTTGACATTTTTAACAACATTTCCATAAAATCGAGGATGAGAAATGCCCTTTGTTATTAGCTGTTTCCGAGTCACGTCATATCTAGATATCAAATGTTCATATCTTCTGTAAAACTTCTTAAAAGTATTTAATAATTTATGAAATCTGTAACCTTGTTGTAAAAGTTTGAATGTGAGAGTAAGGTTACGCTCATTAAAATCATCAAGGGTGGAACAAATGCGAGCGAATCGTACAAGTTGGGATATATACACCCCTTAGGATGGAGCTAGGGGAAAAAGCTGGTTAGCCAAGGTTGTGTTGGACAACTGTTAACTTTTGTCACTCAAAAAGTTTCATGGTAGTTTCAGTGTGTCTATATCTCACAAAAAATATAGACATGCTGGGTAATTACTGAATTGACCATTGGCGGATCAAGAGGGGGTTCCGGGAGTTGGAACTCCCCTTATTTTGGACAATCATGGTACTAGTATTTTTCAATGAATATCCTGATGTTTTATGAAGAAATGCCCTAAAAATTTTTCGCGCATCGCTCCGCTTGGCGAAATTTCCTTTCGTTTCCAATTGTCATTTAAGTTGATCTCTTTATGATCTTCATATTGCCAGGTATCCTGGATTTATGATTTTGCTATTGTTGCTTCGGTATTAATTTTGAAATGTTTTCCTAGTTATACAAGACAGTGCACCGTTTTTCTTAAATATAGGCACAGATGGACAAATAGGAACTTTTCCTGTGTTACTCTAATCATACTGAAATCGAGCTCGTTAAGCTACGTTTCATAATATAGTAGCCTTTTATAGCATGCGACTACATATTGAGAATTGACCCTCACTTATACCCTGAAAAAATTATCTTAATTTATTGGGAATGTGAAATTTCTTCTTGACTGCATGCAGATCATAAATTGATTTATAGACGTCAACCAGCACTAATGAGGACAAATGACAGTAAGTTACAACTGGCAGTGAGTCCTACCTTCTTGTACAGCTCATACATACTCTGTACATTCGCCCCTTCTCACCTTACAATGATTGGCATCCCCTACTTGCCAGTTTATTTGGCAGTATGCTGCAAAGTTACGAAGATATACATGGACAACAAAATGGATCGGACATTGACAGTAAATATACCAGCAGATCAATCGACAGCCCAAAGATCTTCAATCACTTCAATTAGCAGAACTTAGTTCCTGAACGATTTTAAGCCCAAACTGCCTATGTATACTATTGGTAAACCTGTACAACTGACATCCCTTACTGCCTGTAGATATTGGCAGCATCTAATGATTTTAAAATGGGCAGATCTGCATATGCAAGAAAATAGACATAAACAATGACATTAACTGGATCTTGACTATATGAAGAGCATCGCTATAACGGGTACAAATGACATGTCCTACTGGATAGGATGTTGACAGTCACTAATACATGCCTATACAGTTGGAAGCTATACTAACTGCACAAATGGCAGATCCTACTTGCTTATAGAATTCGCACCCTTAGAATGTTGTCTGTTACTTTTTTTAAATAATCGAACTAAGGTACATTGAAACCAAATATTTAGAGCATTGAAGAAAGTAAACAACACATACTTTCTATCAACCCGAAAATTCGTGTAAATATCCAATGTAAGGCTGATAAGTTTTTAAAAAAAGTCAGCATACTTAATCATGAAAATGGTATTAAACTTTGATCAAAAAGCCAACTCCCCCCTTTTTTACACCTTATAGAGTTAGAAAAACGAAATTCTTATCAGACGAGTGACTAAATCATGTATATTAATGTAACTTCATTTAAGGCAAATATGAGATAACACAATGTCACAGCACGAACTATGTCAAAAGTAAATATTAGTACATATGTGAGAAGAAATCAAGTCGTTATCTTTCTGTTGTATAATCAAACATCAATTTTTATCTTTATTTCAAATGTCATAATTTTATGATATAATTATTTAATGTCTAACTTTTATGAAATAATTATTTAATTCGTTACAGAGAAATTAACTGACTGATTTTTAAATCATTATTTAGTTCGTTACAGAAAAATAATTCACGAATTTTTTTTGCTTTGTTTGTTTGCGCTTTTTTTTGTTGTTGTTTTGTTTACTAGTATATAAATCTTTTTTAGTTACACATCATCTGAATTTCAAAAACAATATTCTGCATAGTACTCTATTGTTGTTAAAAAAATATGCTAATTTGTTAAACCAAACGTACAGCATCATTATCAAAATTATGAAAATATTTTTGCAACTTAAAAATTTATATGAAAATTATACATTTAACAAATGAAACGAAATCTAGCTGAAATGTAGATCTATAATCTTTTTTCTTCAAACATGTATTTCATACATTCGTCGATTTACCCATGACATCCTTGATCTCTCTATAACTCAATACAAACCCAGTTTGAATGCAACAAAAGTGTCTTTTTCAAACAATCGGAGACAACAAAAACCCTTAACTAAAAAATTATTTTTTATATCAAAATACGCGTCATTAAAAGACGAATTTCATACTAACACTTAATCAGGCGTGAAGTTAATATTTTATGATTTTTTAAAGAAGACTATCCCTTTGCCTTTTTCATGATTTTTGGTTAGTTATAACTGCAAAACTGGTCGATTTTGAACTTGAACTTTGAAAAATCGAGACACCAGAAGGAAATAAAATTTTTCCAATTTTTTTTTATATCGCCTGAAAGTTAAATGTATATAGAATATGACTTATATCTAATAAGATTTGAAATTAATAGTAAATTCAATGATAGAGTTTTATTATAGGTACCTCAATATTTCCCATTACTTTCTATGTTAATCGTGATGACCATTTAGTGAGGACACCCGTGGAGCGCAGACACGTGTGTCCTCTGACCAGTGGCCGTCATTCTTCAGTATGCCTTGTGCAAACCTCTGTCCTTAGCTGATTTTGGCTGTCAGTTTAGACCTGTTTGGTTATTTGTATTGTATCAGTTTTTATACTTTTTTCGATTTACAAATGTTTTGATGGTACCTGCGCTGAAGAGACATAAGTTGTCGAAATGGCCATATACAGAAAGAAATTTACAACAACTTCGGTATTTAGTTATTTATTACCACTAGGTCAATGCCGCTTCTGGTGGACTGTTAATCCCCGATTCTATTTGGAACCTTACAATATCTAAATTTTTGTATATTTTGTTTAAAACTAAGGAGTATCTCCCTCATGCAAAGCTCTGTCCTTTGCTGATTTTGGCTTTACATTTAGATCATATTGGTTATTTGTTCTGTATCAGTTTTTAAACATCTTTGAGTTTATGGTCTTCCAAACATTTAGATTTTATCTGCACTGAAGAGAAATAAGTTGTCGAAATGCGCATATGCAGAATTTAAATTCACAGTAACTTCGGTATTTAGTCATTTATTACCACTAGGTCAATGCCGCTTCTGGTGGACATTTAATCCCGGAGGGTATTCAGCCCAGTAGTCCAGTACTGCGGTGCTGGCCCGAAAGCCGATTTTATTTTGAAACTTACAATATCTAAAATTCGAAAATTTTGTTTAGAACTAAAGAGTACCTATCTCTTGCAAAGCTCTTTCCTTAGCTGATTTTTGCTCTAACTTTTGCTCTCATTTAAAAAACTTTGGGTCACCTGCTCTCTATAAGACTTTATACCTCTTTTGATATCTGGATTTCCAAAAAAGTTGATTGTATCTGCACTGTCGAAATGGCAACATGCAGAAAGTAAATTTGCAGTAACTTCGATATTTAGTTATTTATCATCTGCCCTGAAACTGTTGTAGAAAATTTAAATCAACTGTACAGCAATGATTTGAAGGTTTTTATACAAAAAATTCTCATTATAATTGGTTTGTCGAAAAACATGACTGCCAGTTAAGAAAATAGTTTAACATTAGCCCTGTAGGAGAAAAATCGTTTTTGGTCATCAGCATGAACATGAAACAGTTTGTCAGGTGGTGATACAGGCACAGTCTCTGAGCTCCTTTGGTCATCAGCATGAACATGAAACAATTTGTCAGGTGAGTGATACAGGCACAGTCTCTAAGCTCCTAGTTTGTAAATCTTCGACATTATCCAGATGAATTCTACGTCTACAGTTCCTGAATTTTTACACTTGTGGCAATCGATATTGGTTATATGCAGCAATTTTTACCAATAAGTTGAAGATTGAAGGTATGGTAAAATTCGATGCGTTAAAAATGAAAGATTGGAACAGATTATTGAACGATATTTCATGTCGGACTATAGAACCGACATATTGACATTTTATGTCGGACTTGACGTATTATTGTCGGCCAATCCTACGCCTTTGAAGAACCCTGCCACATTTCATCCAAGATGGCCGGCAGCCGATTAAATAGTTATACCCCCCGCAAACAAAGTTTGGGGGTATATAGGAATCACCCTGTCTGTCTGTCTGTCTGTCCGTCTGTCTGTCCGTCTGTCCACACTTCTCGTAAGCGCAACTCCTCTTAAACCACTCGAAGGATTTTCATGAAACTTTACACAAAGGAAGGACACTATATGGAGATGTGCATGAAGGAATATAATTATTGTCCGAAACCAGGAAGGGGGGATAATTCGACTTTGACTTTTCGTTGATTCAATATTTATGGGTTACCTCGTAAGCGCAACTCCTCTTAAACCACTTGAAGGATTTTGTTGAAACTTTACACAAAGGAAGGACACTATATGGAGATGTGCATGAAGGAATATAATTACTGTCTGAAACCAGGAAGGGGAGATAATTTGACTTTGACTTTTTGTTGATTCCCTATTTATGGGTTACCTCGTAAGCGCAACTCCTTTTAAACCACTTGAAGGATTTTAATGAAACTTTACACAAAAGAAGGACACTATATGGAGATGTGCATGAAGGAATATAATTATTGTCTGAAAGCAGGAAGGAGAGATAATCTGATTTTGATTTTTCGTTGATTCATATTTTTATGGGTTACCTCGTAAGTGCAACTCCTCTTAAATCACTTGAAGGATTTTGATGACACTTTACACAAAGGAAGGACACTACATGGAGATGTACATGAAGGAATATAATTATTGTCCAAAACAAGGAAGGGGAGATAATTGGACTTTGACTTTTCGTTGATTCCCTATATATGGGTTACCTCGTACGCACAACTCCTGTTAATGCACTTGAAGGATTTTGATGAAACTTTAGACAAAGGAAGAACACTATATGTAGATGTGTTAAATGTCAAATAGGCTGAAAACGGGGGAATTTTATATTTGTTTGATTTAGACAGAGTGTTTTCATTGGAACCCTTGGGAAAAGTTTTTTCTTGAAGATTATATCATTGTGTCCATATATATATATACTTGTATTGTGTCCACACCAACTTAATTTTGCTCTTACCATATCGATTCAGGGTTAAATGAGCGGGGGTATCTTTGGCTGCCATTCGGCGACAGCTCTTGTTTGTGACTGGACCTTTTGGAAACATATAAAGATCTGAAGTCCCAAAGACAATTTAAACGAGACTTTGTCAGACATTTCCTGGGACGACAACAATCATTTATAAAAACAACACATCATCTTTACAATAGTTTGTATTAATACTCATAGCCTCTCTACTTTAATATCCTTGATTAACAAATAAATTTTTACCAAAAGAACAACAGGGTCCAAGTTTTGATATTGTGCAACACCGTTCAGATATAATATAGATTAGATTTAACATTCTCAGTCTGTGCCTTTATATCGGCAAAAGATAATACCTACAACAGTTACATGTGGACCATAAATTTGAAGTTTTTTTAGACAAAATTGATAATATTATGTTCATCAACATGAAAGCTTTACTATGATAAAAAAGAATAGCAACATTTATATTTACATTATCCATTTCTTGCACCAGTTTATCCCGAAAAATTGATCAGAAATGTTTGACAAGAGTGTAAAGATCTCAAACCATGTATGTTTTTGGCAGCATGCTTTTATATAAAAAACATTTGGACAGGGGTTCCCCATTATAAATTAATTTATGCATATGGTTCGTAAGTTTTTTGTCTCGCCCGCGACGAAAGGTGCGGAAAGCGAGACATATGCGTACAAAGTATGACGGCGGCGGCATAAACTTTCATGTTAAGTTTTTGTGATTAGGTCACTTTCTCAGTAACTATAAGTGGTAGGTCAATGATATTTGGTATATAGGTTGGTCTTGAGTAGTACATGACAGTCGGCTATATGGCTTTTGTCTGTGACCTCAATTTCACGGTCCAATGAACATGTTAAATTTTTGTGCTTAGTTTAGTTTCTCAGTAACTATAAGTGGTAGGTCATTGATATATGGTATGTATTACTCAAATTTATTGAACAGGTTGGGCGTGGCTTAATTTTCTCTGTCTTGTAGGTAAGATTAAAACGAATAATCCCGATATAATTGACCCGTGAACAGTCAGGTCAATTAAATAGAGTAACAGGTAGTAAATGTCAGTCTGTCATATGGCTTATGTCCTTGACCCAATTTTACGGTCTAGTGAGCATGTTAATTTTTTGTGATAGGTCATTTTCTCAGTAACTATAAGTGATAGGTCAATGATATATGGTATGTAGGTTGGTCTTGAGTAGTACATGACAGTCTGCTATATGGCTTTTGTCTTTGACCTCAATTTCACGGTCCAGTGAACATGTTAAATTTTTGTGCTTAGTTTAGTTTCTCAGTAACTGTAAGTGGTAGGTCATTGATATATGGTATGTAGGTTGGTCTTATGTAGTAAATGTCAATCTGTCATATGGCTTTTGTCCTTGACCCCAATTTCACGGTCCAGTGAACATGTTAAATGTTTGTGCTTAGTTTAGTTTCTCAGTAACTGTAGGTCAATGATATATGGTATGTAGGTTGGTCTTAGGTAGTACATGACAGTCTGTCATATGGCTCTTCTTCTTGACCTCAATTTCACGGTCTAGTGAGCATGTTAAGTTTTTATGATTAGGTCATTTTCTTAGTAACTATAAGTTGTTGGTCAATGATATTTTATATGTGTTGGTCTTGGGTAGTACATGACTGTCTGCTATATGGATTTTGTCTATGACCTCACGGTCCAATGAACATGTAAACTTTTTGTGCTTAGTTTAATTTTTCAGTAACTATAAATGGTAGGTCAATGGTATATGGGATGTAGGTTCGTCCTGGGTAGTACATGACAGTCTGTCATATGGCATTTATCCTTGACCTCAATTTCACGGTCTAGTGAGCATGTTAAGTTTTTATGATTAGGTCATTTTCTTAGTAACTATAAGTTGTTGGTCAATGATATTTTATATGTGTTGGTCTTGGGTAGTACATGACTGTCTGCTATATGGATTTTGTCCTTGACCTCAATTTCATGGTCCAGTGATCATGTTAAGTTTCCTAGTATTCATTAATGTAAGGTCAATAATATTTGGTATGTGGGTTTATCTTAGATGGAAGATGACAGCCTGCTATTTTGTTTTAGCCCTTGACCTCATTTTCACAGTCTAGTGAACATGTTTGGTTTCTCAGTATCTATCAGTAGGTTACTGATATTTTGCATTTTGGTTTTGGGTGATACATGACAGTCTGCTGTATTGCTTTTGTCAGTTAATCTAATTTCACAGTCTAGCGAACATGTTAATTTTTCAGAGTTTTCACATGAGGTTTGCGACCAAGTAGGGACGGGCGAATCATCAATTTGGGTCCACACTTGTTGTATGGTTTCAATGGCAACCACAACCATTCTGAAATTCTCAGGACCATTGAAGTTGTTGTTACATGACACATATCCTTCCCATGAAATTTCAATGTGCTAGTGATACTAGTTTTTAGCACTCAAATTGAACCATTAATGGACCCCACTCTGACAAATGTTTGAATGTGTCACAACTAAATATATGGGGATAACGCATAGTCTGCAAGTTCAAGGTCAAATTGTCACTGAGATCTGCTTCGCAAGTATTATTCGGACGGTAAAAAAGAAATAAGAAAAAGAAATTAAACGCAATAAAAGCAAAAAGTTAACCAAATTCGTTTGGGAGACTTAGTTAGGTATTTGGTTTACATTAGTAATTTAATCACAGTTGTGGGTATGCAGCTCATACGGTTTTACCGGTTTTTACGGGTTAAGAATACAAAAAATACCGATTTTGCATAAAACACTATAAATTTCTTTATGCTGTACACGTGTTTCAAGGAGTTACCTCTCATCAGCAGCATTAATATCAAATAATATGGAAAGCCATAATCCAAAAGTTGTCACAAAAGAAGTACTCGTTACCAGAAAAATCGAAATAGGAAGCCAAATCCAGTACCAAAGATATCTACCGAGTGCCATACACGGAATGAAGCCTCAGTATTTTTAAGTGGTTAGAATTTTATTAAAACCAGTTATTTTGTATAAACGCAAGGTAAAATTTTCCTGTCAGACAAGTCTAACTATCGGGCTTGTGAATACCATCAGGGACCTCTGGTCCACCAGCAGTGGCATCGGCCCAACGGTTCAAAATGCAAAAAATACCGATGTTGCATAAAAAAACTGTAAATTTCGTTATGCTGTACACGTGTTTCAAGGAGTTACCTCTCATCAGCAGCATTGATATCAAATAATATGGAAAGCCATAATCCAAAAGTTGTCACAAAAGAAGTACTCGTTACCAGAAAAATGGAAATATGAAGCCAAATCCAGTACCAAAGACATCTACCGAGTGCCATACACGGAATGAAGCCTCAGTATTTTTAAGTGGTTAGAATTTTGTTAAAACAGTAAATTTGTATAACACGCAAGGTAAAATTTTCATGTCAGACAAGTCTGACTATAGGGCTTGTGAATACCCTCGGGGACCTCTGGTCCACCAGCAGTGGCATCGGCCCAATGGTTCAAAATAAGACTAGGGATCGCACTGAACGTTTGAATCTTTAGATTCTTTAACAATATCATATTTTCTTTTTTTACATAACTTTGACCGATGTTGCTCTATACTCTATTTACCTGTTAAGATTTGATTTGTCAGAATATATAGATTCAAGGCTTCCATTTGCAGTATGCTTAATCAGTTACATTTCTTTCAGCATCAAATTAAAAGTGAGAGATTTGAAACTAGGATATGTCAAGCAGAAATCAAAGAAGAATTCAGTGCAAGCAAGAGACAGTCTCAACATCAAGCACCACCACTGCCATCTAAACGTCTAGTTCCACAGTCGGAAGAGAAAGTAGAGATCCAACTGTCAGACAATGAATATAAGATGATGAAGTTCTATTGCCAAGATTTTCTAGAGAAATTTCATTATTGTAAAGGAGTTCTCAGTAGAATTCTGAAGCATGGTGAAACTGAAGAGAGCTTCAGAAAAGAGGTCAAGTCAAAATTGACTTGGTTTAACCAGTTGACCTCATTGGAAATTTATTTTCCACTACACATTAGTACTGATAAATTAACAGAAGTTGAGAAAGCAATATCAGATATCTCACCTAATGTATTTTGTTATTTGTCTGATGATCAGGAAACACTTGTATTAAAGGGAACAAAATATGAAACACTCCAAACAGCAAAAGCTAAGGCCGAGGTCCTTTTAGGGATACATCAGCCAAGTACTGGTAGGGGAGGACGAAGAAAAACATTTATTAATGCAGGAGGAAATTTTCAAAAAGATGAGAAAACACCATCAAGATCTTTTGATGAAAGCTACAGTGACAATTCTAGAGATAATGTTTCTGGACACGATATGACCTTTTTGACCTCTGAAGGACTTGTCATTAAGGTCTATGTGGGAAATATATTAAAACTAAACGTTGATTGTATTGTCAATGCTACAAACGAACGGTTGAGCTATGGTGGAGGTTTTGCAGACGCAATTTCAAGAGCTGCTGGTTATAGTTTTCAACAAGAAAGTGACAATTATATACAGAAACGTGGAAATTTGAATGTTACTGAATGTTGTACAACATCCGCTGGAAACTTGAAGTACAAATGTGTCATCCATGCAGTTGGTCCAAGATGGTATGCCTACCCAGATAAGAGAGCTTGTGCTGATGACTTGAAGAAAACAGTTGTTAATTGTTTCAAAGAAGCAGAAGTAAACAGTGCCACATCAGTTGCTCTTCCAACTGTAAGTGCAGGTAAGGTAATCATTGATAAGAAGATCATTAATTTTCTAAATGTAAATTGATTTGTATTTAGGTCTCCCTTTCACCGAAGCGAGAGACAGTCCTACTTCGATGGCTATAGTTATTGCAGTTCGAGCTATCGAAGTACAACTGTATATTGAATTACCCTTATTCTTTTCTTCCAATACAACCTTGTCCTAGGCATATCTTTTTTCGTCTTAAGGCCCATTGTTTCGCACATGAATTGGGTAGTTGTGTTGCGTAAAAGAAGAAGGTTACTGTGACCTTGACTTTTAATTTCAAGGTCAAATAATTGATATAACATGAATTTTGTCCTAGGAAGAATTTGTTTGTCTAAAGACCAAGTGCGTTCTTAATTGGTATGCATAAGCATTTGGCCATGATGGATTGTTGCGTAAAAAATAAGGTCACTGTGTCCTTGACTTTTATTTTCAAAGTCAACTAATCATTTTCATTGGTTCTAATGTGATATCTGCAAGAACTTGTATTCTTTTCATTTTTGACATATGCATGCCTTAGTCATAATTATATACAGCAGAACTTCGATGGCTCGAACTGCAATAACTCGAACACTAAATGATGTCTCGAACCCATTTTATGGTCCCTATGTTCAAGCTTGAACATAGTTCGACCTCAATAACTCGACACAATGTACTGTGGATTTGTGATCTGTTTCATGTATTTTTGGTGTACTAAAAAAATGCATGTAGTTTTTATAATGTAAATTTGTGATTTACTTCAGGTATTTTTGGTATTGCTACAAAAGCATATAGTTCTCGTCACTGTAAACTTGTGATCTATTTCACGTATTCTAGTGTACCTCGAGATGTCTACTGTTCTCAATACTGTAAATTTGTGATTTCTTTCAGGTATTTTTGGTATACCTAGAAATGTATGTAGTTCTCGATACTGTAAACTTGGTATCTATTTCAGGTATTTTTGGTGTATCTAAAAACTGTCTGCTGTTCTAAATGCTATAAATTTGTGATCTATTTCAGGTATTTTTGTATCCTAGAAATGTCTACTGTGCTCAATACTGAAAATTTGTGATCTATTTCAAGTAATTATGGTGTACCTTAAGACGTCTTCTGTTCCCAATACTTATTTTGTGTGTACCTAGAGATGTGTGTAGTTTTAAATACTGTAATTTTGTGATCTATTTCAGGTATTTAGGTATACCTAGAAATGTAAGTGGTTTTCAGTAATGTAAATTTGTAATATATTTCAGGTATTTTTAGTGTACCTAAAGATATCTGTTGTTCTCAATACTGTAATGCGGTTATAGAATACAGTAGCAAGTGTGGGAGTACAACATGTTTAAAGGAAATCCACTTTATAGACAAAGACTCAAATATGGTGAATAGAATACAGATAGAATTTGGTCAATATCTAAAGAAGACACAATCCACATCTTCTGGAAATCTTTCTATAAATTCTTCAAGCGGGACAGGACTAAGGGTATATGACACTACTGCTGGCCATCTGAAAAGATTGGTCTTTGACGATCCTAATTCAAAAGTCATAAATAGTTCAAATGAAAATGCTGGAAATTTAAATGCTATGAAATTTCAGAAAAAGTTCATTGCTTCAAAGGGATTGAAAGTTAACATAGTGCAAGAAAGTATCACACAAATGACTGTTGATATTATTGTGTGTCCACAAGATGATGACTGCTTTAGGACGGGAAGAATTGCTAAAGCTATAGAAAATGTGTGTGATGACTCCTATAGACACAATTTCTGGAAAATGAAAAGAATAAATAAATGCGAGGTTCGGAAATTAAAAGCTTCGCCATCAAGCCTTCCTTTTACAGCTGTACTTCATACAGTCGTACCCAGATATGATAGATTCGCAGGAAGAGACAAGCAACACTTCTTTAAAGAATTAGGATTGACAATACGTAATATACTAATATATTGCAGCGATAGTAAAGATGTGAGCACACTGGCCATTCCAGTACTAGGTGTTGGTAAGTTGAAAAATATCTTTTGTAAAATCACATATACAATATTCTGAATGGTAAATTGATTTTAGTAGATTTCTGTGAACACTTTGAATACTGAAGAATCTTACTTAATCATCAAAGAAAAAGATTGATTTCAAAGCTTTGTTTTCATCTTGTCTCTAATCTGTTTTGTGTAACCATCACCAATAGTGAAGGATCGACCCATAAGGATCACTCTCCGCTCGTCCAATATCCTTCTATAAGTATGACATCAAAATTGTGGATATTCCTCATCTGTTTAAGCGCATGATACATTTCAACAAAACTTGCAGGAAGACTGCATATACTGTAGATATGCTCTTTGTGTATTGTTTTTCTTTATTTTTTTATCCTTGTACTTTATCTTATTGAAGATTTCAGTTTTTGACGTATTGATGCGTATTTATGGGTAAACCCCTTCTTAATGGCTTTGTTCTTTTTAACCCAGAAAGGTGCAATATGTATTGTAGATATAGGCAATCTATTTTGTTTTTTTTTCAGTTTTTATTTTTCAGATTTTCTCTTATCATTGGTTTTCGTCATCTATCGGTGTCGTACCACTATACACCCGCTATCAAGTCTCATTAGCCACATAATAGCTTTCAACCATACTCGTAGAACTTCTCCAATATATATTACAGATGTAATAAAATAT
The DNA here is from genome assembly GCA_002080025.1 of Modiolus philippinarum. Classification (NCBI taxonomy): domain Eukaryota; kingdom Metazoa; phylum Mollusca; class Bivalvia; order Mytilida; family Modiolidae; genus Modiolus; species Modiolus philippinarum. The sequence continues at coordinate 17,253 of MJUU01028218.1, forward strand.
GTACGTGTATTTTGTTTTTCTTTGTATTTTTTCTCTTCATTATTCTTATTGAACTTCACCATTCAATTACAAATACAGGAATTCTTAAATGCATTTTTGCATTTTTACCAGAGTGAAAACATCAGATATTACACAATGTCTTAACGTGGGCATATATTTGTATTTATCACAATCTGTTTCGTAAAGTATATATTAGTTCAGTTTGCCGTTCCTAAAATCCGAATTTAGGTCATAAGCTTGCTTAAGGTAGTAGACCTAGGTTAAGGGACATAACTCCTAAAAATCATTTGTATGTTTGTTTAAATCATTTTCATAAAAAGGTTCTAAGCTTCTTTTTAACACAGATGTTTTTAAGCCTTTTTCACATCAGTGCTTACAAAGCATTGATGAAACTGACTGCTTCAAACGTCTTACTGATTTAAAGAGTTATCTCCCTTAACCTAGGTCTACTACCTTAAAATCAACGCAAAATTTAAAGAAACATATAATGATTAACCTTAAGTAGTATTAACAATGAAGAGATAAATGGAGTAAATGCAAATGAGATAAAGTGTCTACAAAACACGGAAAAACTAAGCAATGGAACAACGCTTTTATTGTTGTTCTTTTTGAAGTCACTATGAGGCCTTTAACAAAGACCTTTACTCATACCTCATTGTAAGTTGAAGACGGCACCTAGCACCGGTTTGAGCGAAATTCATGTCGAGCAACGCTGCAATCATGTTTTTTGACTCATGGATGCGGGATCGTCAACAAACATAAAATAAACGTCCAAAGTGCTTTACTATAACAACCCAAAACATTTGGTGAATGCGATTCCTGCATCCGTTTTGTGATGCGGTGGCGTTTGTGGACATTCCAGTGAATATCTTTGGTTTAACATCGGTCGGTTATCGCCCTGTACAAAGTTAGTTTTGTATGGTTCAAGGTGAAGATAATTTTAATTATTATATCAATACCTTATTTTAATATTTAAATTTAAATTATCTCCACTTTGACCATATATAACTAACTTGGTACAGGGAGATAACCGACCGACGTTTCTCATTGGTGGAAAAATTAGAATAATGTTCTTCCTTAATAAACAAGATATGATTCTAGTAGATATGGGGTTTATGACCCAAAAATTTCAAATTAGAGACCGAAAGTGCAAACTTGTATGTTTTGCCCGTATGTGCATTAACTAAATAAATGTTTTACGTTTACCGCTGAAAAGATAAAAGGGTCAATGGATGCAAAACTCTCATGTTTACGATCAACATATTTTTTCTTTTTCCTTTTTTTTCTTATTAATAATCTTAATCATTGGAAATAAGGAAAAATAGGTATATACGTCAGTTTAGTTGCAATTTATGTATTTTATGCCTACACTAGAAAATGCACGTGTTTTGCAAGCATCGAGACACACTGCATAGAAAATTAGAATATTAATTGAGATAACATCCTCAAAGATTTACTGAGGAGTGTTTTGCTTTCTGTAGCAATGTTTTACCTCACCACATGCAAAGAGTCATTTAAAGCTATTGTCATAACTCAGTCGTCCTATCCTTGGCTGGTATTAAATTTTCATTCAATTTTATCTTCTCTGAAATTACCAAGTAAATCTGACCAGACCTAACAGGAATAGTTACCACATGGTTCTTTACATTCATTGCTCATTTTGATCAAAATCAGAACGAAGTTTAGCAACAACTCCTAAAGGAAAGCATAATTTTCCTCATTTTCATTATTTTTATTACAAGAAAGCTTAAATGTAACAGAGGCGCTTATGAGAAAACTTCGATCATATGCCAATCTCACGAAATTTTTTCATTACACTCAGCTATGTAAAAGTTGTTCAGAGACTATTGATTAAATAACAAAATACCGAAGTTACTGTTAATTTATTTTCTGCATATGCGCATTTTGACAACTTATGTTTATCAGTGCAGATAATACCAAAACACTTGGAGTCCATTAACCGGAAAACAAATTAAAGCTGATGGAGAACAAATAACCAGAGGGGTCTAAATAGAAAAGCCAAAATTCAGCTAAGGATAGAGCTATGCATTAGGGAGATACTCCTTAGTTTTTAATAAAAAAAAAATGAAAAATTTAGATATAAAGGATGGAATGGGATTAGCGTTAATATTTTCATTTATGGCTTATCTGTCGACTTCCCCTGGATAATAGCAGTGCTAAATAATTTGTTTTATAATTACAGCTAAAATGCATTTTGTGAACTGATATGAAAGGTTTAACACATGATTTCATTTCATGTCGTGATCAAATGCTTGAATTTATTATATATCTCTGCAAAGACATACAATCCGAATCAAAATTGATTAGCGTGAAACTACCGTATAGCGGGTTATTTTCGCGAGTCAAAAATTTCGCGGATATAAGTAGAAAATGTATGCCAAAAATATTAGCGTTTTAAATTTTCGCGGATTATCTAAGATCCTTTATATATCCTAAGTATACTTAAAATATTCGCGGAATTTATTTTCGCGATTTAAGTTCATCCGCGAAAATACGTGAAAATTAAACCCCGCGAAAATTACCCGCTATACGGTAATTATGGGTTTTGACTGAGATACTAGTTTTTATACCCTGCTCCGTATTTGAGGGGGTATACTGTTTTACCCTTGTCCGTCTGTCTGTTCGTCTGTCCGTCCGTTCGGAACAACTTTTGTCAAGGATTTCTCAGCTTGTGTATGTAGGTAATGATTTCATATTTATTCATAAGCTTTATTATGATAAGTTGTACCGTCTCTCCCCTTTTCAAGTTCGTAACACATCTACTTCCTGTCTGACGATAACTATGATTTTTTCCCACTATAGCCATGTATTGATTTTTTTTCGTCAAGGATTTCTCAGCTTGTGTGCGTAGTAATGATTGAATATTTAGTCTGCAGCTACAGTATGATGAGTTGTACCGTGTCCCCCCTTTTCAAGACTTTAACTCATCTACTTTCTGTGTGACGATAACTTTGATTTTTACCCATTATAGTACTGTATTGAAATTTTTCGTCAAGGATTTATCAGCTTGTGTATGTAATAATAATTTGATATTAAGTCTGAAGCTTTTGTGTCTCCCCTTTTCAAGTTCGTAACTCATCTACTTCCTGTCTGACAATTACTTTGATTTTTCCCATTATGGCCCTATATTGAAATTTTTCGTCAAGGATTTCACAGCTTGTGTATGTAGTAATGACTTGATATTAAGTCTGAAGCTTTTGTATGATGAGTTGTTCTGTGTCTATCTTTTTCAATATTTTACGAAAGGATATGGAGTAAATGAACATGAGACCATAACACATATGTCAACTCTAACTGCAATCATTTTGATGAGCTGTATGGCTATTTGGGAAATTATTTCCTCATCAGCAGCACTAGAACCCAAACATTTGAAATCCATAATTTAAAAAAATTTAAATGCATTAAACCAAACAAAATCCGAATAATCAGTAGTATCAAATATAGCTAAGGACAAAATTATGATGGAGGGAGTCAGACCTTAGGTTTTAAAATTTACATAAATTTAGATAATAGTAATTGATCAAAGTGTACATATGAGATATAATCTCATGTACAATTACACCAAATCTAAGAAAAATAAAGAGCATACATCTCTTACACTGGGAATCGTTCTACCAACTACACACTGCATTAAAAGACAAACTCTTGTATTAAATATTATACGAAAGTCTGCAACGCATTTACTTCTTGTTTGCCAATGACTTTGATTTTTTTCCATTATATCCATATGTTGAAATTTTTCGTCAAGGATTTCTTAGCATGTGTATGTAGTAATGATTTGATATTAAGTCTGAAGCTGTAGAATGGTGAGTTGTACGGTGTCTCCCCTTTCCAAGTCTGTAATTCATCTACTGCCTGTTTGACAATTACTTTGATTTTTTCCCATTTTCCCATTAGTTATTGTGAATTTATCATTGTTTCCATATTTGTTTTGTATCCAATTGTGTCCATACTTGTTTTGTGTCCAAACGTCTACAGTTTGCACACCTGTATTGTGTCACCAAACATTTAAATTTGCACTTTCCATATGTATTCAGTATTCATTGAGCGGGGGTATAACTGGCTGAAATTCGGCGACAGCTCTTTTTTTTATGCAAAATACTAGATCTTAGATTTCTTTTGATTAAGGTTCCATTCTCGTCCATAATATCCATCTCAAAATGACCCTGATCGAGATGAAGGGTATTTGAGCGAGATATTTAGTACCTCGGGCAAAAAAAAACAACTTTTTTAAAGAGATGTAAAGTTTTTGTGTTATAACTTTTGCTACTCTATCTTACTACACTGGTACCAGTTTTGAGGTACACGTTTGTAAAGTTACATTTCTTTTTCACATGATTAAACATTTGAGCATTTGAGCTGTAAGGAACAAAAGCCAAATAATATCACTTTACTTATTCGCCTTGAAGATCACGAAAGAAAAACACATTATTATTTGCATTATTTGACTCAAGCAATATATTCATTTAATATTAACCATTATTTCACGTTAAGCAGCTTATATTTTTTAAGCTCACCTGGCTAGAGGGTGAGCTTTTGCCATCACTTTGCATCCGTTGTCTGTCCGCCGACGTGAAGCTTACATGTATCCTCTGAATTTATTTGGCCAATCGGAACCTTATCTACAACATTCCTTGTTCAGTGCCTCGCAAAAAGGTATTTTCAGATCTGCACAATAAACAAAAGCAGGCAGATAGCGGAAACACAATATCAACATTGGATCCTATCTTCTCCTCTGAAACTGCCGAGCGAATAGGAACAATGTCCTCTGCAAAACAACATATTTAAACATTTTCAAATGTCTTCTCCCCTTAACAAACATGGTAAATTACAACGGTTACCATACTTTAATTTTGGCCTCTTTTACATAGACTGTGTATGTAACCGAACGTCCAGGTGAGAGCCTCTTCTTACAAACTATATACATATCGTGTACAATCGTAATACTGAGAGTATGAAGTAAAATGCGCATTTACTGCATTTACAACAATTTAGATCAGCAAAAATATATGTTTTGTGAATATGTTTATCAAACATATAATACCAGAAGTCCATTATTAATACATATTTAGATAATTAAATACCGAACTTACTGTAAATTTAGTTTCTGCATATATTTTACGAAAGGATATGGTATAATGAACATGAGACCAAAACACATATGTTAACTCCAACTCAGTAATTTTATGAGCTGTATGGCCATTTCGGAAATTAATTCCTCATCAGCATGTTCATAACGATAACTTATGTCTCTTCAGTGCAGACAAAATCTAAAAATTTGGAAGACAATAAACTATAAGATGTTTAAAAACTGATAGAGAACAAAACACCAATATGATCTAAATTGGTAGCCAAGATCAGCTAAGGACAGAAATTTGCATGAGGGAGATGCTCTTTAGTTTTCAACAAAATTTACAAAATTTTAGATATAGTAACTTTCTTAAAAATCGTCTTTCGGGTCAGCACCGAAGTACAACTACTGGGCTGGTAAATACCCTTTTGGACTGACAGACCACCAGAAGAGGCATCGACTCAATGGAAACAAATAACTTAATTCCGAACTGATGTAAATTTAGTTTCTGCATATGGCCATTTCGACAACTTATGTCTCTTCAGTGCAGACAAAATCAGCTTAGATCAGAGCTTTGCATTAGAGAGATACTCCTTAGTTTTCAACAAAATTTGCAAAATTTTAGATATAGTAAGTTTCTAATAAAATCAGCTAAGGACAGAGCTATGGGAGAGGGAGATACTCCTTAGGTTTAAACAAAATTTTGTTAAATCTAGATATTGCAAGTTTCCAAATAAAATCGGTTTTCGGGCCAGTATCGAAGTACTGGAAACTAGGTCGGTGAATACACTCGGTGACTAACAGTCCACCAGCGGAGGCATCGACCCAGTAGTAGCAAATAACTAAATACCAAACTTATGGTAAATTTAGTTTCTGCATTTCGACAACTTATGTTGCCTAAATGCAGGCAAAATCTATAAATTTGGGACACAATAAACTAAAAGATGTTTAAAAACTTATAGAGAACAATTAACCAATATGAACTTAGTTGGCAGCCATTACATGTAAGTCTATCAAGATAAGAAATGATTTGTTATTTGAAGAAGGGGCCAAAAATAGCCCTTATCATCCCTACTTTCTACCAAGTTTGGAATCAAATGTTTTTGATTATAAATAGAAAAATGTCTGTCCTTCACTTCTGAAACTGCTGAAGTAAATAAGACCAAACTTTACAGGAATGATGTATGAGAGGCTCTTTACAAAGATTGCTCATTTTGTTTCTATTCCACAAAAACATGGCTCCAGCACGGAACATTGTTTTTAACATTGAACCCTGTTGAAAAATCATGTTTTAAACTTATCCTCTGGAACCATTGAAGGAAATATAACCAAACTTTACAAGAATGATGTATTGAAGGTCATTTACAAAGATTGCTCATTATATATCTATTCAATAAAAAAAAAATGGTGGCCAGCACGGAACATTTTTTATGTGACCCTATGAAAAAAATCATTTACAATTTCCCCTTTTCTACTGGAACCACTGAATCAAATTCAACCAAACTTTACAGGAATTATGCATGGACTGTCTTCATAAATTCAACAATTTAACTTTACAGAATGATCTATGGTAGGTCCTTTTAAAAGATTCATTTTGTTCCAATTTGTTCCAATCCGATAAAAAATGGCCACCAGTGCAGAACGTAGATAAAAATTGGACCCAAAGGAAATTAATCATTTTCATTACTTGCCATGAAAACTTTGAAGCAAATTTAATTCAACTATGTTTGTATTATGTTGGAAGGTATTTACTAAGATTTTCCATTTCTGTTGGATCTCATAAACACATGTCCTCCAGTGAAGTACAAAGATTAACATTAGACCCCATTGGAGAAAAAACAAATCATTTTTGATAATCAGCAAAGGCAAGGCTAACAAGCGATTTATCAGGTGAGCGATTCAGGCTCAGTCTCTAAGCATCTAGTATTTGTACCTCAAGATGGCCGCCAGTGGGGAATATAGTTTGTCCTAGAGATGCTATGGGAAATGCATTGCAAGATCTTCTGCTCTGAAACTACCGAGTCAATTGGAACCAAACTTGGTCAAAATAGTCTTTGTGTTGTTCAAAGTTTGTGATTTTTTATATTCGTACATTATCGATAGTTAAACATAGAGACGCTGTGGGAAATGTATTTGAGGGTATTCTCATCTGAAATTACGTAGCTAATTTGAATCAAGCTTTATCACAATTATACTTGGGTGATCCCCTTCAGAGTTTGTGATTTTTATGTTCGTGATCTCATCCAAGATGGTCGCTAGCATTGAACCCAGTTTACCTCGTGGGAAATGCATTTAAAGATCTTCTATTATGAAACTAGCAATCCAATAGATCATATCCATGTTCATTGTCTGCACTCCCTAATTTATTCTCTTAGACTGACCCTGGTTAGGACATCAACTGGTTCCCATCTCCTGTTGTACTGAGCGCTGGGGAAACAGAAATGTTCAGATGTGAAATTCTCTAAAATGGAATTATTTCCGAGAAAATCAAAGTTGTGACATAAAAAGAAACAAGAGGCGAATATTTTTGGAACATTTCTTTATAGATATGTCCAAAGGCAATTAAATATTCCTGTCAGTGATAGACAATTGATTTTATGATTTTTTTTAATAAATAAATGATAGTAAAAAAGAAAATATTTTTATATTAGATATGAAAAAGAGAGGAAATGGGGGTAAATGTTAAGGAGACAACATCACATATCCAGGTTAAAACAACGGCAGTAGAATACCGAAGGAACAAGGAAAGCGATGACTACAAAAATCGAAGTCCAAAGACATGGCAGAAACGGTAACAGATAAAAACAAAGACAAAACAAGGACGTGAGACAGCTACAATGCACGGAAATAAAAAGATAACATTAAGAACTAAGGCACTCATAGTGTGAACTCCCATGAAAACCGGGAGTGACATCAGGTGCTCCGGAAGGGTAAGCATGTCCTGCTCCGCTAGCGGCACCCGTCACACTATCAGTGAGTCAATCCGGGGTTGAGTCAAATCCGGTAATGTCAAATCCGTGAAATTTAGCTAAAAATGTCCGTTTTCATTTGGGACACTGACACGTCATATCTGTCAATGATGTCATGGTGACATAGAATTTCTGAAGGGATGAAAGTAACAAAGGCTGAACAAATCCCTGACTAAGCAGCTTTTGGGACAGTGTTTTTGCTCTAACTAGAAAGTCACTGTATAAACTGCATGCCCGACAGTAACGAATCAACTGTGAAATGTACACTCCATAGGCTGGAGAGGCAGGTATATTGCTGCTCAGAAAGGGAAAGTTCACAATTGGGAAGTTAAAATCATCACGTTTGTCATACAGCTTAGATTTCAAACGTCC
>MJUU01028218.1:26882-39214 GCA_002080025.1 Modiolus philippinarum
TTTTGAAATTGTACTTCCAGTTGATATGCTGGGGTTCACGGAATTTGGGACCTTTTGAAAAAACCTCTCTTAGTTTGATATTGTCTATAATATTTAGGTCACCGGTTATCACGTGTCCAGCCGGACTGTAATTGAAGGGGGAAGTGGAGCAAGCGCAATCAGGTGGTTTGGCTTTGAAGTCGTCAATTTTGAAGTCACGCAATACCCGTTTGTAATTGAAAATGGAAGTTGCAATGGGTTTAGTGTAGGAATACGAAATAAGTGGAACAGATTGATCTTTGAAGTAAGGTGGAATGTTAGATGTTACTGTTTTGCTATGTAGAATGTTAGATTTATGGCGTCCAAGCCTTTATTGGCGAATTGAACTTTGAGAAATGTCCGGTTATCAGGTTCGTTGGCTGATTCGCGGACAGGTTTGAAAAGTCTATGGTTTGATATATCTAAAACGATTGCTGTTAATTTATATTCCAGGGAATGCCAAACGACACAAAAACGACACAAAAACAAAGCATCTAGGGATCACCGTAAGGTCTTCAACACAGTGAGGAACATGACACCATATAGCAAGCCCTAAATGGCCCCAAATGGGTAAAAAAATGAATAAATCAATGGAAACAAACCACATCCAATAACCCAAATATCAAGAAACTAAAATTTTATAAGAATACAAGGACAAGCCAATGACCATCATATTCCTGCCTTGGGACAAGCGCAAAAAATGCGGTGGGGTTAAACTCGTTTTCTTGGATCCAAACCCTCCCCCTATGGGTGGTGAATGGCTAAAAAATAAATACACAAAAAGACTCACAGTAAAAATCAAACTAGAAAAAAGTCCAACTTATCAAGACGAGTACCCTTACAATGAAGTACATAAAACATGAAAACAATACACACAGGTACTGTCTAGACAAATGCTCGCAATACTGACAGCTAGCTAAGGACATAACTTCAGTTGACTATGATATCAAGCCTTCTTACATGTGAAACTTCAATTGAAATACTTCTAAATAGATTTGGTATAACAACATCATCAATTATGAAAGAAGAACATGATATTATACAATGCCAAATACTGCCAATATGAAAAATTGTTTAAATTTAGTTATGGTGGAAAGCATTTAGGAGATGAATTTATGCGCTTTGTAAATGATATTGCCATAGAAGTTTGGATGTGAAATGCCCTGATGTATAAAAAGCCCTGCATGTAGAACCAAATTTTCTTAATAAGTCAATTTATCTATAATAAAATTTAGAGAAAGAGAATGTTTTTATCAATTTATGATATCTAAACCCTTGATGCAAAAGTTTTTCAGTGAGACAAAGATTTCGGTCGTTGAAGTCAGAAACATCACTACATACTCGTGCATATCGAACAAGTTGTGAAATGTAGACCCCGTAAGATGGGGCTGACGGAACATCGCCGTCGAGATGAGGAAAATTAACTATAGGGAAGGAGAAATCATCCCTTTTCTCATAAACCTTATTGTTTAACTTTCCTTTATTTATTGATTTATCAAGATCAAGAAAAGGAGTATAATCACTGCTGCAATTTGATTTATTTGAAGTAAGTTCTGCAGGATAAATTTGTAAATTTAGAAAATTCGGGATTATTTAAAGCCAAAATATCGTCCAAATATCTATATGTATTGTAAAATTTATCCACTAAATGCTGTTTAGAAGGGTCTTTTTGAATTTTTGCCATGAATTTTGTGACTCGTAGCAATAAATAAATAAATCTGCTATGAAAGGTGCACAGTTGGTACCCATGGGAATACCTATTATTTGCCGATAGACTGTATCACCGAAACGCGCAAAAATATTATCAAGAAGAAAATTTAATGCTTTTATCATATCCTGACAAGTCCAGTTGGTATATTTGTCATGTTTGGCGTTACTGAAAAACGATTTAAATGTATTGCAACAAATGTATGTACATCCTGATTTTATGAAGGACCATTTGATCAAATACGAAAATTTCTCTTTGATGGGTGTATGCGGTAATGTAGTATAAAGGTTAGAAAACTCATAGCTATCAACGGAGCTGTATGCCTCATTAACAGGTCAAAGTCTTTCCAAAACGTCTACAGAATTTTTAACTCTATAAAAGTAGTTAATTCCACTGTATTCATAACATTTGTTGCTAAAGTTGATAACGAGATTCTTAATGGTAGTAAGTGCACTGGTCAATAAAACAGAATTATGTGTAGTAGAACATTTACTTGATGCCGAGATAAAACGAAATTTGAAAGGATTTTTGTGAAGTTTAGGAAGCAAATAAATATTAGGAATGCTTTTATAATTAGAAGTTGATTTAAGTTAAGCTGTAGCTATCATGTGATTATCAATTATTTGTGTTTCTGTTAACGTGGTAGCGTGAAATGTACAAGAATTGGTAATTTTTTTTCCGAAGCACATCGATGTAATACTTACGTCAAACAACGACCATATTATTGGCTGCTTTATCTGCCGGAACAAATATATACTCTTTTACCAAATCTTTTAACTTCCGTTTAATTTTTGAAATCGCAGGAATGGTATTCTGCTACTTATAATGTGTTTCAAAATGATTTATTTCGGATATAAACAACTTCCATGCATTTGTTAATGAAAGTGTCTAATGATTTTTTATCCGCATTTTCTCTTTTTACACCACTTTTTACAGAATGACATGACGGCTTTTTTAATGACTTCACGACAGTCCTTCCAAATGATTTTTGAAGGAGATCGATACGTTGGTCCTTTTTGGTTAAAAGTTTTTACCTCTCGGTCCTGGACGATGTTGAGGTCTACTGCAATAAAATGACCACTAGGTTCATATCGAAACTTCGAGCTTGCACAATTTCAGGTGGAAGATGTTCTTTTCAAAAAATATATCAGGACACGTCCGTACCTCTTCCAATGTGGCCGCCAGCGGGAACGTAGTTTTAACATTGGACCTATGATCTAGGTTTTCGAAGATCTTCTCAAAAACTATCAGTCTGATTATTACCAAACTTATGCACAATGGTCCTTAGATGGTCCTTTCCAAAAAATATCAGGCAGGTTCGTACCTCATCCAAGATGGCCGCCAGCGGAAAATGTTTTAACATTTAACCCTGTAGAAAAGACATTCAGAGATCTTCTCCTCTGAAACTTCTAGTTCAGTTGGAACCAAAATAGCCCTTGGGTGGTCCCCTTTGAAAATTGTATCCGTCGATAGCTCATCCAAGATGGCCGCCAGCGTGGAACATAGTTTAAACATTGGACCCTTAGGAAAAGATATTCAAAGATCTTCGAAGAAACTACCAGTCCAATTATTACCAAACTTAGGCACAACAGTCCCACGACCGTCCCCTCTAAAACTGTATCTTGCAGGTCCATACCTCATCCAAGATGGCCGCCAACGGGGAACACAGTTTTTACATTGGACCCTATGGCAGAAACATTCAAAGATCTTCTCAGAAACTACAAGTCCAATTATAAACTTTTTGAAGGAGGACGATGCTAAGACACAATGGTCTTTAGATGGTCTCTTCCAAAACAAGAGGCTCTCAAGAGCCTGTATCGCTCACCTGGACCATTGCTGACATAGATAAAAGGCATTTCCAATAGGAAAAAAACATAAAATTTAGCAGAAAACTTTTTTTTTCTTAAATTACAGTATTCTTGTTTTGTTTCCATCATAACCCATAACGGAACACCATTCAAAAAAAATTTGAGCAGGGGTTCCCCTTATAATCAAGGTAATACATAATGCTGAAATTGAAACATTCCGACCACAATTCAAATAAAAATTCAAAAATCTGGGCAGGGGTGCCCTTAAAATCAATAGGGCCAATGTAAAAACTATGTTCCAGATGGTGGCCATCTTGGATGCGCTATGTACCTGCCAGATGCATTTTTTCGATGGGACCACCTAAGGACCATTGTGGCTTAGTTTGGTTCTAATTGGACTAGTAGTTTTTGAGAAGAAGATCTTTGAATGTATATTCCATAGGATCCAATGTTAAAACTATGTCCCCGCTAGCGGCCATCTTGGATGAGGTATACAGACCTGCCAGATACTTTTTTTGGAAAGAACCATCTAAGGGCCATTGTCAATAGGTTTGGCTATAATTGGACTGTTAGTTTCTGAGAAGAATATCTTTGAATGTCTTTCCCATAGGGTTCAATGTTAAAACTATGGTCCCCGCTGGCGGCCATCTTGGATTAGGCACAGACTTGCCGGATACCATTTTTGGAAGGGACCATCTAAGGACAATTGTGACTAAGTTTGGTTAAAATTGGACTGGTAGTTTCTGAGAAGAAGATCTTTGAATGTAAGTTCCATAGGGTACAATGTTAAAACTATGTTCCCCACTGGTGGCCATCTTGGATTAGGTACGGACCTGTCAGATACCTTTTTTGGAAGGGACCATCTAAGGACCACTGTTAAAACTTTGTTCCCTGCTGGCAGGCATCTTGGATTGGGTACAAACCTGTCGGATACGTTTTTTTAGAAGGGACCATCTAAGGACCATTGTGTCTAAGTTTGGTTATAATTTGACTGGTAGTTTCTGAGAAGATCTTTAAATGTCTTTTCCACAGGGTCCAATGTTAAAACTATGTTCCCCGCTGGCGGCCATCTTGGATTAGGTACGGACTTACCAGTTACATTTTTTAGAAGGGACCATCTAAGGGCCTTTGTGTCTAAGTTTGGCTATAATTGGACTGGTAGTTTCTGAGAAGAAGATCTTTGAATGTCTTTCCCATAGGGGCCAATCTTAAAACTATGCTCCCCGCTGACGGCCATCTTGGATTAGGTACGGACCTGCCGGATACCATTTTTAGAAGGGACCATCGAAGGACCATTGTGTCTAAGTTTGGTTATAATATGACTGGTAGTTTCTGAGAAGGAGATCTTTGAATGTCTTTCCCATAGGGTACAATGTTAAAACTATGTTTCCCGCTGGTGGCCATCTTGGATTAGGTAAGGACCTGTCGGATACCTTTTTTTTAGAAGGGACCATCTAAGGACCATTGCGTCTAAGTTTGGTTATAATTGGACTGATAGTTTCTGAAAAGATCTTTGAAAGTCTTTTCCACATTGGGTCCAATGTTAAAACTTTGTTCCCTGCTGGCAGCCATCTTGGATTAGGTACAAACCTGTCGGATACGTTTTTTTTAGAAGGGACCATCTAAGGACCATTGTGTCTAAGTTTGGTTATAAATTGACTGGTAGTTTCTGAGAAGATCTTTGAATGTCTTTTCCATAGGGTCCAATGTTAAAACTATGTTCCCCGCTGGCGGCCATCTTGGATTAGGTACGGACATGCCGGATACCTTTTTTTAGAAGGAACCATCTAAGGACCATTGTGACCAAGTTTGGTCCCAATTGACCGAGTGGTTTCAGAGGAGAAGATCTTTGAATGAAAAGTTTACGACGGACGGACGGACGGACGACGGACGGACGACGGACGAGGGACGCCAAGTGATGGCAAAAGCTCACCCTTGCATAGCCAGGTGAGCTAAAAATGTATCCAGCAGGTCCGTACCTAGTCCAAAGTGGCCGCCAGTGGGGAACATAATTTTAACATTGGACACTATTGAAACATATTCAAAGATCTTCTTCTAAGAAACTACTGATTATTATCCTAAGTTGGCTCCTTCTACAAAGGACCTCATCCAAGATGGCTGCCACCAGCTTGACAAAACCCATGGTTGAATGTGAAAACACATTTAAGCCTAAAATTACATGTTTGATATGATTTGATAACAAAAATGGATGCAAAATTTATATTGTTCGTACAGAAATTTTATTTTTATTACTGCAACTTGTACTATGCATTAAATGGTTTTGTTAAGTTATGGATATAAAAACATATTTCGTGGGTTTTCTAAGATATAGAAATGAGATATAATGAAAATTAAAAAGTTAATAAGAAAAGTAAGAGAGTTAATAAACTTAATGTAAAAATGATCTTATTTAATTGACCATTTCAGCAATATGTATAAGCTAGATAATAAGTTGAACCCCTGCCCTATTTTTTTAATCTTTTTTTTTTGAAAGGAGAACTCGGAGCGTTTTAATTTCAGTGATATGTGTTACTTACATTATAAGGGAACCCTTGCCCAAATTATTTTTGAATGGTAGTCTGATATTGGTTGTGATGGATGGTGAAATTGCCGGAAATCAAACAAGAAGACTGTAATTTTAGAGTCGAAAATGTATTCTGCTAAATATTGTTTTTTTTTCTGAAATATGTATACACTAGTAAAGCGGAGAACCCCTGCCCGAATATTTTTTTGAAAGGGCCTTGTAATTTGAGCAGTATTTATTACGTAGATTGTCAGGGGATCCCCTACCTTTAACATTTAACCCTGTGGTTAAATAATAATAAAGATATCTGGCAGGCGCAGACCTCATCAAATATAACTGCCAGCATTTACATTTGACACTTTGGAAAACACATTCAAAGATCTTCTCGAAAACTAGTAATCCAATTAGAACCAAACTTAGTCACAGTTGGTTCCTACAAAAAATTATCCTGCAGATCCATTCCTCAATTAAGATGGTCAAGAGTGGGAACATAGTTTACATTGGATTTCATTATATGAATTAGGTCTCTGAAACAACTAATCCAATTTTAACAAAACTTGATCACAAAAGTCCTTCGGTGGTCCATTCAGACTTTGGATCTTGCATGTCTGCGTCCAATCCAAGGTGGCCTCAGGCGGGAAACATAGTTAAATATTTGACCATATGGGAAATGCCATTCATCTCTCTATTTCAGGGATGGTCCAGGTGAGCGATGCAGGCTCTTGAGAGCCTTCTGTTTGCTTTGATTTTCCAAGTTTGACCTTTGCGTCACACTTTTTTCAGCAACCATGAATCACAGCCTTTTGATATCGGATATGCAGCTTCAGTATTGGGTAGTTTACTGCGTCGCTGTGCTATTTCCTTTTTACCGACGTTTTTTACTTTAATTTTAGAAAAATGACTTTCTCTTCATTCTTTTCTCAACAACCGCAGATCACATCCGCTTTATATTGGGCATGGAGATTCATTATTGGGGTATACTGTGTCTCCCCTTTTCCACCATATCGAAATAATACTTCCTGTTTACGGACTTTCGCATTTCTGTCTTTTTGTCCATTCTTCTCACATTTTTTCATATTATTTTTTTCTGCAACTTTTTCAATGCTTGTACTGTGTCTACACTTGTAATGTGTCCATACCTATATTGTGTCATCAAACACTTAAACCATACTGATTCAGGGTTAAATGAGCGAGAGTAAAACTGGCTCTTGTATTTTTTTTTTTATTATTATTATTGATTTAAGCTATTTAAGAGTTATTTTAAATTTGTTATAAACGTGAAGACCTTACTGTGACCAATAGATGCTTTGTTTTTGGGTCTTTTTAACTTAGAGATTGAAAGTTGTCTCCTTGACATTTATCCTATTTCCTTTCTTTTTCATATTCTTTTTGTTTAAGATCTAATTGCTTCATTGAAAGCATATTTCCCACTTTAGGGTTTAAATATAGCCCACAACATGAAGTAATTGACGTTTATGTTTCTTTAAAATTGGTTAAGTTCTAATTGTTGTTTTATGTTGCTTCTAGTGTCTTTTCTATGTGTTTTTGTAAAATCAAAGTGTCTAAACTATTTCAATGAAACCTTTAGTACGACCTTTATTTCAGATATATTGTGCAGTGATACACAAAACACTGCATCCCCAAATCACAGGCAGAATTTGGGGATGAGATTGATCCTGCTGCATATTATTTAGTGTTTATCAAGTAAAACTCAAAGTTTCATTGAAATCTGTTCAACGGTTAAAGAGACATTCTCTTAATGATAAGACTCCTAATTGCGGTTCAGCAAACTGACAAATCTGACTTTTGCAATGAGCTTATTGACAGATATCAAACGACTTAATTTCCAACAATTGTCTAAACTGCAACCTACTTTAGGTTTAAAACATATATATTACTTTCTTTTAAATGTTAGACCTATTTTGTAAATAACCGTGCTGAAAGGTCTCCTCCTACACAACCTCAAAATATCCATTTTACTTGAGTCATGCGTTTGTATGTGCAAATATTGCTCCTTGTTACGAAACCCGAAAGGGGACTTCCGAGTTCCGACTTCTGATTTCTTGCTTCTTACTTTTGAGAGTTTTGAGCTCGTTCTCTGCTTCACATGTTGTTATATAAATATATTTCAAAATATTTCCATCTTCTAGTACTTCTTATACTTCTAACTTCTTACTTCTTACTTCTAACTTCATACTTCTAACTTCTTACTTCTTACTTCTAACTTCTTACTTCTCACTTCAAAGTTCTAACTTCTAACTTCTACTTCGATGTTGCAATCCGGAAATGCTACGCAACACTGACTTCGGTATTAATATTGTCAATGAAGTTTCATTATATTATTCCTCTTGTTTATTACTAATATGCAAAGGCAATAAAAAATGATTGGTGGATCGAATGGCGTTTAACGTCCTAATTTCAACATTTCAGCCAAAATCCAAGACGAGAACAGATTTATCAAGATATCAGGGTGTAGGGGGAGTCAGCCTTGCAACCCGTTAACCTACATACTACGGGACTGTTGCAAGGATTCTTTAACGTGAACGGTCTGTATTTTTGTATGTAATAAGCGATGCGTTTTATTTGCATCATGTCTAATAAAAATAGTGTGTAAAGGTTTGCATTTAGAAATATAAACTTATTCAATTTTCAACAACAAATTGTAGATACAGAAAATCGTGTTCAGCTTGCATTGGCCCCAACTCTATCATCCTCGAAAAGAGTTTTAATTAATCTTTTTTAGCTTACCTGACCCGTCCGTCCGTTAATTGTTCACATTTTGATCATCTCCTCTGAAACCAATAAAGCAATTCAAGCAAACTTTACAGGAATAATCGGTATGGAAGGTGATTAACAAAAACTGCTCATTCCATTCTGATCCAGCACAGAGCATAACTGCCAGCGAGGAACATGGTTTAACATTGGACCCTATTGGAAAAACATCATTTTCTTCATCTGCTCAGAACTTATGGAGGCAAATTCAACCAAACTGTACTGGAATGATGTCGTATGGATATGTCAAAGTTCCTTTACAAATGTACAAGGATTGCACATTTCGTTCCGATCTGACAAAAAACATGGCCGCCAGTGCGGAACATAGTCATGCAAAGAAATTACTACACTTCTTCAATCAATCCATAATACAATTAAAACATAACGCTTATTGCCGGTACCCAAAATCAATTACCCCCCCCCCCTCCCCCGGTTTTCCATTTTCCCAGATTGATTTTGCATTCAAAAATATGTTCTCGTCTTGAATTAAGTTGAAATATTGCTAGTTGGACAGTACACTCAGTTTTTACTACAAATATAGCCAACAAACCTGATGTCTGTATACCAAAATAAACTAAATTGGACCCAAATTTAATTTTCGTGCATTTTCAGTTTTATGCATCATACCAGCATTGTTTTTCCCCTATTTGTCTTTGTTAGGTTGGCCATTTGCGGAGCATCATATCACATTTACTGTCATAATAGTTTTAACTAAGTAACGGGGCTTTTTAGTGGTGTTCAAACCGAAATACTTTTCTGATACTATGCGAAAAAATCAATACATCAATACATTGAGAGGGAGTCACTAATTAATGAACATTGTGGAGATAAGGCTGGTTTATATTCAATCTGTTGTAGCGCTTCATGTTGATTGTTTTCGTCAACTAAAATTCAGCTAAAAGACTTGTCATGTAGGAACAATCATACTTGCACACTTCAATTTTGTTTTTTATGTGGTAGATATTTATTTCAACAGATCAAGAATCCAGTCACCCCTAATCACTGGTATTTGAGGAGATCGTTTCCGCCTTTAATTACTCGAGAGTTCATATCTCGAAAGTCCCGTATGAGCCTCCAAACAAAACTTGAGCCGTAGGGGTTTCAGTCGGTCCGATTTTACGTGTGACATATGGGAATCTCCAGACAACGTATATCTAAAGTAGCGAGCTGCATATACTATATGGGGTCATACGTAGGCTTTATCGGACAGGGCCATTCTTGCTCTTTTATTTGATACCAGACTTATCGCTCTCCGGTATTTGAGTCAAGAGGAATGACGTCATAAAGAGTGGCACCTTTCACTGGTTGTGAAACTTGAAATTCCGATTTTTAGCCAAACTTTTACCGACAAAGGCAAATTGCATTGTATTAATGCGGAAATTGGCTTACGGTTGCCCTGTAATCTGATTAGATTTTGAAAGAAGAGTATTTAGGCTATTTAAATCTGCATGCGCGAAAATGGTAAATGCAATTGACCTTATAGTAACTCATGGTTGACTAAAAATGTACGAGAAAAATAGGTGGACAGATTTGAGAATACGGTGCAACGGGCATCAAAACCACCACAGATACTGAAATTGGAAATAAAAAAGTACTAGTTTGAAAGACATCTTTCCATATAAAACAAATATAAAAAATATTGGACCTTGGTTCTATAGTTTTCCTGTAAGAAGCTGAGCTTTAGGGTCTGTTTTCGAAATTTTGCTACAAAATGGCATGGTTTTTCACACAAAATTCATTACTTTACAAAACAGAGGCTACTGGACAAAATATAATTCTCCTGGGAATTTTACTTTTTACTCTAAATAGGTACATATATTGTTAACAAATTGACAAAAAATTAGAAAGGTCTTAATTTCAAGTTCAGAGAAATGCTGCAGCATTTTTCCACTTAAAATTTTACAGACATTTTCACTACAAGGAAATTTCCCGTTTCGGTTGAACGTGTCCTGCTCCAATCTAAATAAACCTACAGTCTCATTATTGCATTCGTGAAAGAGTTAAGGTAAATGCAAAGTATTTTTGGCAGAAATTCTTTTTTTTTGTAAGTCCGAAAAGTCACGGAACATGTATATGTTGAAAGAAATCTCCATAGACTTATAATGGGAAACGTCACAAATGACATTGAGGGCCCCAGTCACATGGTATTTTTGTGCTATTTGTCTTACGCTAATTATGCACAAGGAATTTTCCGAGCTCATGATATAGGTTTTTAAAATCGGCGACCGGCTTGTCACAAAATAAGGTAAAATGTGCATTTTTGAGGGTCCCGCCCGGCTAGACTAAACAAGGTAGGGGCGATTTCTAGGGTGTTTTGTAATTAGAGTACTCCAGTGAGTAGATGAACACCGGCAAAAGAATTCTAGTTAATAACTTTAAAAATTACATGAGACCCCTGAGGACAACTATGATGGCATATAAGACGGCGTTTTACATTTCCGCAAATTGGCATTACGTTTCCGGTAAAAAAATATTACGTTTCCGGAAAAAAATGTTCACCTTTCCGGAAAAAATACATATTACATTTCCAGAAAAAAAATGACCTTTCGCAATAGAATACCTTTCCGAAATATCTACCTTTGTAAAAATAGTTTGTAACATTATATCTCAAATTAAAGGTTATATTTTGAACCATTTTACAATAAAAAAGTAAATAATTAGTAATGAACACCTCTACATGATCCAATAAATCTGAACGTTTATTCCTTTATAAATCTGCAACTTTGGTGATTTCCTGTACTCATTTGACTTTTTACATTTACATATCAAGTACAATATTTTAGAGTTACACGTACTTTTAGCCACAAATGTGCATTGCTTTGAAACTTTTTTTCAGAACTTCACTTCGAAGTATATTGGTTTTAAATTTTGAAGTTAATGTATTCAAATTGTACTGGATTTATTAGTGAGGTAATATTTAAAGGACGTACCCAATTATATTGATCCAACCAGTACATCTTTTTTACCGTTATAAAATATATTGAAACAGAGACATTTGAATGCATCTGATTGAAATAGTAATGAAAGCTACCTTATGTACTAGGTAAATTTTCGGAAACGTAATGTGTTAAAATTTTCTGAAACGTACTTTTTATGAGGTTTTCCGTCAGGAAAACTTCATATAGCTGTCGAAATTGAAGTTATCTCGGGTACGAATATGTCTTCACATGATTTTTTGGCGTCGAAATTGTCCATTTACTTGACGATATCTTTCCGAAAGTGACAATATACATGTATTTATGAGGACAATGTATCTATATGGCCATCCTGCAAAACGAGAATGAAAACAACACTGGAATATGTTTCTGCGGAAGGATCAACAATGTAAACAGGACGTATATAACACAAAACTTGGTTATGTAACATATCATGACAACATCACCTGTATACACAACTTATGTAATCCAAAATAAGTCTTGTGAAACATTGTCCAGGTGCTTTAGGGGACGGCCATTTGATTTTCAGGGAGGGCTTGAGCGTTTTTGTAAATAGATAGTTTAAC